>CM076582.1:1263138629-1263352170 GCA_034641835.2 Pinus albicaulis | reverse complement strand
CATTCATCTCTTGCTTCAGTTATCCAATCTGGTTGGATAATAGAAATGGCACAAAGCAATGCTTCCACCTCTTCATTCTTTCTTGAGAGTGCATCTGCAACAACATTCAGCTTTCCTTTTTTGTAGATTATTTCAAAGTGATAACCCAACATCTTTGTGACCCATTTTTGCTGTTCTTCTGACGATAGTCTTTGTTCCAAAAAGTGTTTAAGACTATCATGATCAGTGTTTACCTTGAAGTGTCTTCCCATTAGGTAAGTTCGCCATTTCTTTAGTGCATGTAGTATTGCTAACATTTCCTTCTCATAAATAGGTTTCTGTAAATACTTTCCTTTGATTGGACGACTTTCAAAAGCAATCGGTCTTCCTTCCTGCATTAAAACTGCACCAATTCCATTTCCTGAGGCATCACATTCCACAATAAAGGTTTTTGTGAAGTCTGGTGTAGCTAAGACCGGTGCTAGGCACATTGCCTCTTTAAGACGTTCAAAGGCCTTAGTTGCTTCAGGAGTCCATGAAAATGCCTCTTTCTTCAATAATGTTGTTAGAGGTGCTGCTATTCTCCCATAATTCTTAACAAACTTGCGATAATACCCTGTTAACCCGAGAAATCCTCGCAACTGCTTTATGGTTGTCGTGACTTTCCATTCCTTAATGGCTTTAATTTTGTTAGGGTCTACTTTAACACCCTCGTGAGATACAATATGACCCAGATATTCCACCTCTTGTACTCCAAGGAAACATTTGGATTTTTTTGCATATAATTGTTTCTCCTGCAATAGTTTGAGCACCCTGTCAACATGTTCAACATGATCCTTCCAAGACCTACTGTAGATTAGTATATCATCAAAAAATGCTAGCACAAATTTTCTAAGGAAGGGTTTGAAAATGGAATTCATCAACCCTTGAAATGTAGAAGGTGCATTGGTAAGGCCAAAAGGCATGACCAAAAATTCATAATGACCCTCATGAGTTCGAAATGATTTTTTTGGAATATCTTCAGTCTTCATTCTAATTTGATGATATCCTGAACGAAGATCAACTTGGTAAAATAAATTGCTCCATGTAATTCATCCAATAATTCATCAATCACAGGAATGGGAAATTTGTCTTTAATGGTGAGCTTATTGAGCTCCCTATAATCCGGACACATTCGCCATGATCCATCCTTCTTGTGTACCAATACTACGGGAGCAGAGAAAGAACTTTGACTAGGTTGAATTATACCCGCCTCTAACATTTCTGCAATCATACGTTCAATTTCGTTCTTTTGGAAGTAAGGATATCTATAAGGCCTGATGTTTGGAGGAAAACTTCCTATAATCAAATGAATAGCATGATCATGATCACGAATGGGTGGGAGTCCTTTGGGAGTTTCAAACACCTTGGAATGATTGTCCAAGACTTGTTGGAGATCTGCAGAAATAGATGATTTTGATGTTGGAACTTCTAGTGAGCATAATTGTGTAATTACGCCTTGTTGTTCTTTCTTTAGAAGCTTTTCATGACATTAGAGCTTATTATCCTTCCCGGCTTCCCTTCAATACCCCGTAATTCGACTTCCTTTCCTTCTGAAAAAAATTTCAAGAAAAGTTCTTGAAAATTAAAAGCTACCGTCCCCAAAGATTGTAACCATTGTACTCCTAGTACAACATCAGTACCTCCCATAGGAATGGAAAGCATTGGACTAGTAAATACATATTCCCCCATGGTTAGCTTAATATTATGGCATTTTACAGAGAAATTTATAGTTCCTCCATTTGCAACCATCACTTGACATTCTGGTGCTGGGTATAGGAAACAATTTAATTCCTTGGCTACCTTACAATGAATAAAATTATGGGTGCTACCTGAATCAATCAACATTATTACCTTTTTCTTCTTGATTTGTCCTACTATCTTGAGAGTTTGAGGAGTGGTAATTCCTGCCAGTGCATTACACGATATGGTGGGATTCATTACTTCCTCTTCTAGAGCTGGTTCCTGGTGTATATCCTCTTCTTGTTCATTTTCTTCTTCCTCTTCACAATCTATGTAAAATAATTTCTTCTCAGCACACTTATGACCTTTAGTGTATTTTCTATCACAACTGTAGCAAAGCCCTTTTGCTCTTTTTTCTTCCAATTGTTGTGGTGTCAACCTTGTAGGTTGTGGAAATCTAGGCATAGCAACATTTCCTTCTTTATAGAATTGAGTGGTAGGCTTCCTTGTCGCCATAAATTTACATTCAACTTTTCTTGCCAACCTGAATGCCTTCTCCAATGAATGGTTCCAAAACACGAACTTCATGTTGGATGTTATCCTTTAAAGTGCCTATGAAGAGATCAATCCTGTGTTCCTCTGGAATATCGGTTACCCTTATATTCAATTTTTGGAAGTCCTTAATGTGCTGCCCCACTAAACCCTTTTGTTTGAGATTTATCAATTGGGTAAAGAAGGTGTTGCTCTTTGTATCCTCATAATGTGCTATCATTTCCTCCGTAAAAATTGACCAAGTGGCAATTTTTTTACGGGAGCAAAGCCATCGATACCATACAAATGTATTTTGTTCTAAATGTAAAGTTGCAATGCGTACCTTTTGTGTGTTTTGTACATTATGGAGATCAAAATATTGCTCCATCTGTAGTATCCATGTTACAGGATTCTTTCCATCAAACTTCCTCATATCCATTTTTGGAATATGGTGGTTCTTCCTGCCAACATTAGAGTTTATGAAATCACGATTAACATTTATTTTGTTCTCATCATGAGGTTCTTCTACTATATTTTCTCCATTAGGAATCATTTCTGGTTTTAAACTTGTCATCAAGCCTTCCATGTATGCTTTTAGATCATTCTTCATGTTTTCCATGTTGTCTTTCATGTCATCCATCTTAGCTTCCATGCCCACTTCCATGCCATCCATCTTAGCTTTCAAACCATTCATCTTAGCTTCCACGCCTTTCTTCAAACCATCCATCTTAGTTTCCACGCCTTTCTTCAAAACTTCCATTTCATTTTTTGTTGTTCTTTGCGGGAGCGAAATTTGCTCTTGTAATTTTGATATGTCATGTTGCCATTCTTCATCTTCATGAGTCATAGTAGAGCCTTCTGAAGGCTTAATGGGTGTTGAATTCTTTTTAGGGGCCATTTTAGAATCAAATACTGATATCTATTCTACAATATGCCCTTGGGATCAATTTAACTTGATTATTCAAACAAGACTTGTGCAATTTGAAAAAAATACACACCTTTTTCTTGCTTTTGAGGAGCTCGATATTGAAATTGGATTATTTCAAGCCTTCCATGTATGTTTTTAGATCATTCTTCATGTTTTCCATGTTGCCTTTCATGTCATCCATCTTAGCTTCCATGCCCACTTCCATTCCCTCCATCTTAGCTTCCAAACCATTCATCTTAGCTTCCACGCCTTTCTTCAAACCATCCATCTTAGTTTCCATGCCTTTCTTCAAAACTTCCATTTCATTTTTTGTTGTTCTTTGCGAGAGCGAAATTTGCTCTTGTAATTTTCATATGTCATGTTGCCATTCTTCATCTTCATGAGTCATAGTAGAGCCTTCTAAAGGCTTAATGGGTGTTGAATTATTTTTAGGGGCCATTTTAGAATCCAATACTGATTTCTATTCTACAATATGCCCTTGGGATCAATTTAACTTGATTATTCAAACAAGACTTATGCAATTTGGAAAAAAAAATACACACCTTTTTCTTGCTTTTGAGGAGCTCTATATTGAAATTGGATTATTTATGTGATTGTAGCACTTCAATATATAAATTTTGGTACCAACGTAGCCCTATGAATCATCTTTCGAATGCCATAGGTCTGACCTGATTTGGATTCTCCAAGACAAAGTTGTGTCCAATCTCCCACAATGACCTAATTATGGATTGGTTCAGTAGTGCAAACTTGTACGACTTTCCACGTGTCACTGTTTCATCCTTTGTCTCTGAAATTGATAGCCAAGAAACTACAGTCTGTGTACTTGCAACCACTTTTTACGGCACTCCAATCCGATGCCCAGAGAGAGAGTTATTGAACTTTTCCCACGATCACCTCTTTGAGATGAAATTCAGGAGCCTGAAAAAGCACTACCTTCCACAGATAATATCTCCAAAAATATTGCGAACCAAGCTCTGAAATTTTTTGAAGAATTTCCTCAAGATTTCAGCTTCGCACCGTATGAATTTCAGACTCTGAACTTTCGTACAAAAAAATTTATAGCGCAAATTCCACGATGACCTGTTTAGGAGCTTGAAAAAATACCTAACTTCCACAGATGATATCTCCTCAAATATTGTGAACCAAGCTCTGCAATTTTTAGACAAGCTTCCTCAGGATTTCGGCTTCGTACCCTAAAAATTTCAGCTTCTGAAACTTCATAGAAAAAACGTTATAGCGAAAATTACACGATGGCTTTGATTTGGAAGCGAGCGAAACCCTAGAATCAAAGCTCTGATACCAAATGTTGTATGACTCCCAAAGCAAGAAGAAAAGAGATATGAACCACTAGAGAATGTGATAAGACACTTCCAGGGGAAACCTCAATACATTTAACAAATATAGAAAGTTCTTTGGAGCTATGATTTTAAAACCTCCTTACTATATGTAAAAGTCGTCAACATAGTCGTCACAGTATAGGTAGGTCTGGTGACTTCTTGATAAATAATTAAGCACAGTAATGGCAAAATAGGTTCAGAATAATTACAGTAAATTTTGGTAAGGGATCACACCAACAACAATAACAGTACTATTACTTGTAATATGGGGACTATTTTGGTTTCCAAGGATTGTAATACTCCACTTTTGGTCTGCAGGACTCTTGGAAGCTATGACTTCTTGTTCATTATGATGAAGTCTGCTGGAGCAAAGTTTGTTTTCTTGTGTCAAGCTCCTCAAAAAATGAAACAAGTTGGTCGGAGCATAGTTCGTTTTCTTGTGTCAAGCTCCTTAAAAAATGAAACCAGGTTGTTGGAGCATAGTTTGTTTTCTTGTGTCAATCTCCTTAAAAAATGAAACAAGGTCTTTGGAGCATAGTTCTTTTCCTGTGTCAAGCTCCTTAAAAAATGAAACCGGGTCTGGTCAGAGAAAAGTTCCTTGTCTTGTGTCAAGCTCCTTAAAAATGAAACAAGGTCGTCGGAGCAGAGTTCCTTGTCTTGTGTCTAGCTCCTTAAAAATGAAACAAGGATTTCGGAGCGAGTTCCTTGTCTTGTGTCAAGCTCCTTAAAAAAAGTGAACAAGGACTACAATGGAGCGAGAGTTCCTTGTCTTATGTCAAGCTCCTTAAAAAATGAAACAAGATGATCTTAGACGAGTTCCTTGTCTTGTGTCAAGCTCCTTAAAAAATGAAACAAGGATGTTGGAATGATTTCCTTGTCTTGTTGACTCCTTAAAAAATGAAACAAGGATGTCGGAAAGCGGGGAGTTGGTTTCTTGTGTCAATCTCCATAAAAACCCATGAAACAAAAATTTAAAGGGGATAGTTCTTTAATGTGTCAACCTCATTAAAATGAAACACGTTCCCGTTCAATTCGAGTCTTGATCGGATCTGCATGGAAATCCCGATCGAGTCTTTCCCTGATCTCGTAATTGAACCTTCACTCCATCCACCTTTCATTAACTAGCAGATGGAATGAAGCTTGGGGGGAATGTACCTTGAATTGAGTCACCATGCTGGGGGCATGTGAGCCCACTGACATAGTTTTCTTAATTTTTTCTGGCTTGTGGCAAAAATGAAACCGGTTTCAAGCATAGTTTGTTTCCATTTCAAGCTTGTGTAAAAATGAAACCGGTTTCAAGCAGAGTTTCCTGATTTCAAGCTTGTGTAAAAATGAAACCTTTCCCATTTTACCTCTTGTGATTGTTAGTTTATCAGCCTGTTTTTTCCATATGAGCCTTGGTTTTCTCACTCCATCATCACTATCTTCTTGGCCGATCATATGCCTTCACTTGGTTGTTTTACCCGTTCCTAAGGAACAGTTGTGATGAGTGGTCTTGTTAGCCAGCCTCTTAACCTTTACTTGTTTTGAGCAGTTCCTCCATTACCGGAACCAATAGCTACCCTTTACACCACTCGTTCCTCTAGGAGGAGTCAACTTTCATCTCTTTTATGACTCTCTAAACATGAAAATATTGTCGAGTCCCTTGTCATTTCGATCTCGTTAAAGTGGACACGAAACGACATCTACCCAGTATACGTTTACCCCTTTTTCAAGCTGGGATAGATTATTTACGAAAAAGGAATACCCTAGCCTATTGCGACTAGGAGGTTTTCTCAGACATAGTTTTCTACCTTTTCGGATCTGAGGAACTATTTACGAAAAGGGACCATTGGAGTTTACTTTTTTGTTGTCTTTTCAAACTCTCTAAACATGAAAAGACGCTGAGTTCTTCCTTTTTCAGACTCGTTAAACCCTAATGACATTGGATTCAGTCGTAATGACGATGTTCGAGTTTCTCCTTCCTAGGGCTCGTTAAATGTACTAGGATGGGTTCGTCCGAAGGACGGATTTATATGACAAGCATATGGTATCCTCTTCAAGCTTGTGTAAAAATAAAGAGGTACTCACCGAAATGGTGGGGAAAATGGAACCAGCATCATTGTCGTGTCGGCAGTACGTCGCTCTTGAACATGTCACTTGTCTGCATTCGTGTCGGGTTGGGGACATCTCATCTCGTTTTTCACTTGCCTCCGTGGGTTTGGGTAATCCCTTTTGACCTCTCATCTGCTCTTTGCCTCGTCACTATGACCTCTGATCTTTTGATGTCAAATACTGCCAAATCCACTGTCGTGCCGCCAATATGTTTAAGAGAAGTTGACCTCTGCAAGTATCAACCTCCCTTTGATTCTCGTTTGATCCTGATTCACAAAAAAAAAATCATGTTCCTCTGTCTCGTGTCGATGATGTGGGAAACATTATGGCCCACCTTCGATCAAGGTCACTTCCTGTCGAATTCAGCTCATTATCTAGGAAGCTGATCTAGAGACTCCCTTATGGTACCTTGGAGCCTGCGAGCCTCAATGGCAAGTTCGTCGCATTCGACGTGAGGTTTTCATCATTGGCCTCTGATCGAGTGATTCTACGGGTGTTCAATGCCAGCTCATTGATTCGCACGCCGTAGATTGTACCTATAGTACCTTGAGAGCCATTATCATTATTGGTGGTTCCTCTCACGTCTGTTAACAACTTTCATCATTGGCTGGTAATCAGGCGATGCTCTTGCATGTTCGACTTCAGCTCACATATTCGCATGCTTGAACTTGTACTTTGTTCGGGTCGAGATGGAGCGCAAGACCCTGGATTGTGTTTGTTGTAATCCAGGCTGCAATTATGGATTATTATGATTATTTACATGACTCACTGATTGGATGGCTGCGACCATACCTGAGTCTTTTTATCAATCCTCACTGGATGGTTGTGCCCATGCCTTGGATTTGGATTATTGTATACTCTGTTATTGATGGTTGCGCCCATACCACATATATATCATGTATTTGAGATGTCAGTTGTATTTCTCCACGCAGGTTTTCCGACGGCGGAGTTTTCAGTTGGACACGTTCTCGTAAAGCATTTCACCCCTCTCTCTCTCGGGCCTCATGCTTTAGGGGGCATCTGTTACACAGCAATTTGTCACCATACCCACAATCCCCATCCCGCACATTGGAGGGTTCATTCTGTGACCTATGAGAAGAGACAAGACTTGAAAATACTTTCATTGCATCCCTCTGAAGATGAGCTTTCATTGCCCTGAAGACATCTCCCTGCAAAAAACCCTAAAAATAGCTCTTTTTCCATTGGCGCGGTTCCATAGTTCAGCCCTCGCGCCAAGAGGGAAAATCCTCCAAAGAGGGTGCGCCAATTGGCGCTCTGTCATAGAGCCGCACCCACGCCAACCATATTAAGAGGTGTTTTTTAAAAATAAGAGGTGGAAGTTTCATCCTAACAAATTCCTGGACTGATATCTATCTTTTGTTGGGTGGTTTGGCTACGGATTTCCATAGAGAGGAAGTGGTTTGCCACCTCTCATGGAAGCTTCCTTGATGATAGGGCCAATCCCATAATTATAGGGATCCCAACTTCCCTTCCTCCTCCTATAAAGGATTGCCCATCTCCATGGCAAGCTAGTTCCAGAATCTCCAAGTTCCCAAGAGCTTTCATGATGCAAAAGCCTTCTTGGTTCCCTAAGGCCAAATCCAAGCAAGGAGACTGTTGCGAAGTATCTGGAGAGAGAGGATTGTCCCATCCTTGACAGGCTTTATCGAGACATGTGCTGCTAACAACCCGCCAAAGGAGAATTCAGCGTTGAAGCTTTGGTTGTATTCTTCTTTTTGACTCATTAATATTAAGTGACTATTGGTTATGGTTCCACTCTTGTTCTTGATCATGTTCATGATTTATGTCCTCTTCGACTGACATATATTTGTGTATACTGGATTTTATGCTTGAGTTTGTGTCGTTTCTTGCATGTGCAGGTGTCCGATCACGGAGATCGTGAGGATTGTGATCTGCCAGGGCAAAGTAACGGGAGCACCACCTCTTCGACTGACATATTTACGATTAGGAACCTGCACTGTAGCGTGTTTGATTGTTGCTAGACCCGATCTGGGCTAGTAGGGATCGCCTCTGTCCGCAAAGGGGATTTACCTCCTCAACAATTTTGGACAACTTGACTGGTTTTACACCATGCCTTCCAGCTGGTTATAATCGGCTTTCTTTGAGTCCTCCACTAGCTGATCCTACGATTGGTCAAGAGTCATCCTTAGTCAATCCCACTCCCTCAGAAATTCAAATTTAGGAATCCATTCCTGACCAACCATTGGTCATGGGATTGGTTGAGCCGGTCCCGTCTATGGTGCACCAGGTCTTTTCCGTTGAGAGTGGATCTTACCCCCCTCATGTTCTTCTGGTTTCTTCTGATTCTTCGGACTTGGAGAAGGATTCTCCTGTCCCTGTACCTCAAGAAGCTGCTCCTTCGCCTCCCATGATGGAGGTCCCGGAGGATACCCCTCCCACCTTCGAGATGGAGGTTGTGGAGGATGCTCCTTCTTCTTCCGTAACACCAGGGGAAGACCATCTCGGTTCGATGGTAGCCCCTCCAAGTAGTTTGGTCGCTTCCTTCGATTGGAGTCGATTTTCAGGATACCGCCTTCCGTCTTATGTGCCTTTCGAGATCACAGTACAGGCTTTTGGTCTGGTCATACCTAGCACCATTATAGACGAAGGCACGTCCGTTAGTGTTCTATCCTCAACTACTTGGCAAGATTTTGGCTCGCCGCCACTTGCGGCTGTTACGCAGAATCTGTTGGAATTTAATAGAAGAACGAGTCAACCGTTAGGGATCCTTCCAAAGTTACCTATTAATTTGGGAGGTAAAATCGTCCATATGGACGTGATGGTTGTTCCAGGCCCCTTGGATTTCAATTTTCTCTTGGGGCGCGATTACACCTATGCCATGGGAGCGCTTGTCTCCTCCCTTTTTCGTGTGGTCTGTTTTCCACATGAAGGACGGATCGTGACCATCGATCAGCTTTCGTTCTTTGGTCCTGATGTGGCAACTGGCCCGCCATCATCACTTTCTGGTTTTTATCCACCCGTTGTATCTGCCTCACCGCAGGTCAACTATGTGGCTACCTACCCCATGCCTGTACCCAGTGATAGTGCCATTGTGTGTCAAGTGCTGGGGGCATTGGGTCCTGACTTCCAAGATGTTTTCCTTCCATCGGGAGTGGAACTCTTGGAAGCGATGACTTCTTGTTCATTATGATGAGGTCGGTCGGAGCATGGTTCTTTTCTTGTGTCAAGCTCCTTAAAAAATGAAACAAGGTTGTTGGAGCAGAGTTCCTTGTCTTGTGTCAAGCTCCTTAAAAAATGAAACAAGGTTGTCAGAGCAGAGTTCCTTGTCTTGTGCCAAGCTCCTTAAACCATGAAACAAGGTGTCCTGAGGATAGTTCTTTTAATGTGTCAACCTCGTTAAAATAATGAAACACGTTCTTGTTCAATTCGAGTCTTTGATAAGATCTCGTAAAATCCTAGTCGAGTCTTTCTCTTGATCTCGTAACTTGAACCTTCACTCCATCTGCCTTTCATATGGATTGAAGCTTGGGGGGCATGTACCTCGAATTGAGTCACCATGCTGGGGGCATGCTTACTTTTTCAAGCATAGTTTATTTCCGTTTCAAGCTTGCATAAAAATGAAACCAGTTTCAAGCATAGTTTATCTTTGTTTCAAGCTTGTGTAAAAATGAAACCAACTTCAAGCAGAGTTTCCTGATTTCGAGCTTGTGTAAAAATGAAACACTTCCCATTTTACCTCTTGTGATTGTCATTTTATCAGCCTGTTTTTGCCAGATGAGCCTTGGTTTTCTCATTCCATCGTCACTATCTGCTTGGCCAATCACATGCCTTCACTTGGTTGTTTTACCTATTCCTGAGGAACCGCTGCGATGAGTGGTCTTGTTAGCCAGCCTCTTAACCTTTATTTGTTTTGAGCAGTTCCACCATATTTCTGGAACCAATAGCTACCCTTTATACCACTCGTTCCTCCAAGAGGAGTCATCTTTCAGCTCTTTTCTGACTCTCTAAACATGAAAATATTGTCGAGGCCCTTGTCGTTTCGATCTTGTTAAAATGGTCACGAAACGACATCTACCCAGTATACGTTTACCCCTTTTTCGGGCTGGGATAGATTATTTACAAAAAAGGAATACCCTAGCCTATTGCGACTAGGAGGTTTTCTCAGATATTGTTTTCTACCTTTTCGGATCTGAGGAACTATTTATGAAAAGGGACCGTTGGAGTTTACTTTTTTGTTGTCTTTTCAAACTCTCTAAACATGAAAAGACGCCGAGTTCTCCCTTTGTCAGACTCGTTAAAACTAAATGACATCGGAAATTGTCAATCATGATGTTATTCGAGTTTCTCCTTCCTAGGGCTCGTTAAATGTACTGGGATGGATCCGTCCGAAGGACGGATTTATATGACAATCATATGGTATCCTCTTCAAGCTTGTGTAAAAATAAAGAGGTACTCACCGAAATGGTGGGGAAATTGGAACCAGAATCATTGTTGTGTCGGCAGTATGTCACTCTTGAACATGACACTTGTCTGCATTCGTGTCGGGTTGGGTACATCTCATCTCGTTGTTAACTTGCCTCCGTGGGTTTGGGTGATCCCTTTTGACCTCTCATCTGCTCTTTGCCTCGTCACTATGACCTTTGATCTTTTGATTTCAAATACTTCCAAATCCACTGTCGTGCCGCCAATATGTTCAAGAGAAGTTTACCTCTGCAAGTATCAACCTCCCTCTGATTCTCATCTGATCGTGATTCAAAAAAATATCATGTTCCTCTGTCTCGTGTCGATGATGTGGGAAACATTATGGCCCACCTTCGATCAAGGTCACTTCCTGTCGACTTCAGCTCATTATCTAGGAAGCTGATCTAGAGACTCCCTTATGGTACCTTGGAGCCTGCATGCCTCAATGGTAGGTTCGTCGCATTCGACGTGAGGTTTTCATCATTGGCCTCTGATCGAGTGATTATACGGGTGTTTGACGCCAGCTCATTGATTCGCACGATGTAGATTGTACCTATAGTACCTTGAAAGCCATTGTCATTATTGGTGGTTCCTCTCGCGTCTGTTAACAACTTTCATCATTGGCTGGTAATCAGGCGATGCTCTTGCATTTTCGACTTCAGCTCACATATTCGCATGCTTGAACTTGTACTTTTTTCGGGTCGAGATGGAGCGCAAGACCCTGGATTGTGTCTGTTGTAATCCAGGCTGCGATTGTGGATTATTATGATTATTTACATGACTCACTGATTGGATGGTTGCGACCATACCTGAGTCTTTTTATCAATCCTCACTGGATGGCTGCGGCCATGCCTTGGATCTAGATTATTGTACACTCTGTTATGGATGGTTGCACCCATACCACGCATATATATCATGTATCTGAGACATCAGTTGTACTTCGCTCCGCAAGTTTTCCGATGGCGGTGTTTTCAGTCGGCATGTTCTCGTAAAGCATTTCACCCCTCTCTCTCTCTTGGGCCTCATGCTTTAGGGGGCATCTGTTACACAGAAATTTCTCACCATCCCTGCAATCCCCATCCCGCACATTGGAGGGCTCATTTCGTGACCTGTGAGCAGAGACAAGACTTGAAAATACTTTCATTGCATCCCTTTGAAGATGAGCTTTCATTGCCCTGAAGACAGCTCCCTGCAGAAAACCTTAAAAAATAGCTCTTTTTCCATTAGCGCGGTTCCATAGTTCAACCCTCACGCCAAGAGGGAAAATCCTCCAAAGAGAGCGCGCCAATTGGTGCTCTGTC
This sequence comes from Pinus albicaulis, assembly GCA_034641835.2. Taxonomy (NCBI): domain Eukaryota; kingdom Viridiplantae; phylum Streptophyta; class Pinopsida; order Pinales; family Pinaceae; genus Pinus; species Pinus albicaulis. Next base: position 1,263,339,835 of record CM076582.1, on the reverse strand, counting down.
ACAGAGCCACACCCGCGCCAACCATATTAAGAGGTGTTTTTTAAAAATAAGAGGCGGAAGTTTCATCCTAAAAAATTCCTGGCCTGATATCTATCTTTAGTTGGGTGGTTTGGCTACGGATTTCCATAGAGAGGAAGTGGTTTGCCACCTCTCATGGAAGCTTCCTTGATGATAGGGCCAATCCCATAATTATAGGGAACCCAACTTCCCTTCCTCCTCTTATAAAGGCTTGCCCATCTCCATGGCAAGCTAGTTCCAGAATCTCCAAGTTCCCAAGAGCTTTCATGCCGCAAAAGCCTTCTTGATTCCCTAAGGCCAAATCCAAGCAAGGAGACTATTGCCAAGTATCCAGAGAGAGAGGCTTGTCCCATCCATGACAGGCTTTATCGAGACATGTGCTGTTGACGACCCGCCAAAGGAGAATTCGGCGTCGAAGCTTTGGTTGTATTCTTCTTTTTGACTCATTAATATTAAGCGACTATTGGTTATGGTTCCACTCTTGTTCTTGATCATGTTCATGAGTTATGTCCTCTTCGACTGACATATAGTTGTGTATACTGGATTTTATGCTTGCGTTTGTGTCATTTCTTGCATGTGCAGGTGTCCGATCACGGAGATCGTGAGGATTGTGATCTGCCAGGGTAAAGGAAAGGGAGCACCACCTCTTCTACAAATGATAGCGTTGGATTCCAGGTAAGCCTTCCTCCCAAGTCGGTTTATTTACGATTAGGAACCTGCACTGTAGCGTGTTTGATTGTTGCTAGACCCGATCTGGGCTAGTAGGGATCGCCTCTATCCGCAGAGGGGATTTACCTCCCCAATAGTCTTTACCACAGGCACCTCCTGTGCGGTAAGGTCCTCTCTGGGTCTAGTGGCATTCATTCTGCTCTGAATCACATATGCTAAACCCTCTTAGCGCAAATATTCCTCAAACACAAGATCTAATCCAAACATATACGTAACAAAAGAAAAGACAAATAAACAACTCAGAGCATAAAAATTGCTTAGAACACAAAGGGAACTATTGCAACCCCTTGATTCGTATTTATACTTGTGGAAAATATGCAGCAGCTCCTTAGGCATTAATGAGGTTCCATTGATGACAAAAAGGTCCCAAATCTAAAAAAATCCCCTCATTAAATGCATCTTGGACGCTCCTAAAAATAGTAATAATTCTGTCTTATTCATTTTTACTATTCCAACATCCAGTTTTTGACACTTCTGCGAACCAGTCAATCCCCTGGCACAGATACCACACCCGTGCCTCACCTTACTGTGCATGTAATCCTTAGCTAAGTATAACCATTGACAAATTGTCCCCCCCAACACATGCTTGTTTACCAGGTAATTAAATCATGTCGCGTAGTATCTGTCATATCCCTTAGTAACTACAAACTTATCTGACATTCATCATCCCAACGAAATGTCACACGTCTGCGGAGTAATCTGGTCATGGGCTTAGTTATCACTTCGTACTGGGGAATGCACTTTCTGTAGTATCCCACAAGACTCAGCAAGGAGCGCATTTGTCTGAAGTTTGAGGGGATGGAGGGTCCTGTGAGTGCGCGGGGTTCTGAACTCTTACTAGTGCCAAGTGTCAACAAGACACAGTCTTTCTGATCGGTGCATAAATGATCACAGCTTAACCAATGATATTGATCCCACTTTAAAAGCTAAATATAAGAATAAAACTATCTATCAATGCAGACTAATCGCTTGTGCCTCTATGCATCTCTGTTTCCAAGTACCATTCATTTAACACCTTTCCCAGGGTATGAATAAACATGTGAACCCATTCAGGCCTTGGTTTGACACCCCATACCTGATTCCACTTTTCGACTAGATGTCTACGTGGATCCTCCTTGCCATAGTATAATTCCTCCTCTTTAATGATTGGTCATTTAAATCTTAGTCGGATCATCTCCACGCATTCCTTCCAATATCCCATATTCTCCTTATATGTGTCCCACCATCTTGTTGGAGTAGTGTGCAAGCCAATATCTAAAGCATGGAACCTCTGTGTTGTCAGCACAGTCCTTTCCAGTTCTCTCAGGAACATGTTTACATCAGTTGAGCCATCATAATGTGGGAAATCGCGTACCTCAGATGTTATACATCACAAATATATAGTCACATGATTACAGCGCAGCTCAAATACCTCATGCAATCGGTTCTACCAATTCTTGATTTCCTCATCAGAGTCTGAAAAACAAGAAATTTCCTTCTACCACTTAAGTTTTCCATCTGTTGTTGGGTTGATCCAATCCTCTTTGGGTAAGCTCAGCTTATATATTTGGTCAACGTCGTCCCCAGTGTGCAAAGGCTTCATATATCGGTGTCCTTCGGCAAGGTCTAGAGGGATGATAACTCAAACTCCATTATTCTCAAACTCCATCCTCCTTTTCTTCAAGTCTATGACACCATCCATGTCAATAGCCCAATCAAATCCCAGCAGCATAGGATAGGGATTTGTATCATCCACGATCTGTATCACTTCAAAGTCGGATTTCACATTGACGCCCTCAATACTCACTACGACTTGAGGCAACCACCCAAGAGGAATGATCCTCTGCTGACTGGCCATGCGCAGTTGGATCGTGGACCATTCCAGCTTGGGTTTGCCCATGCGCTGCCATGTCTGTTTTGTTAGAACATTAGCATCTGACCCCAGATCAATAATTACCCGGTCCATCTCATAAGCTCTTATTTGCGTAGTCAGGTGCATCTCTCTACCTGTTCTTTTCTTATTTTTGTATATTTTATTGACAACACGCTGCACAACCATTGGTGGTCCCTTCTCTACGCAATTATCTATTAACGCAATTATCTATTAAAGCCTGTAGATTTTCCACTACCTTCTTGTTGCGGAGTAATTTCATACACACTTGTAGGGAGGGTTTAATCTCTTCGTCTTCTCCAGCACCTTGCAATGGTCTACTTGATCTTGATGCACCACCCTCTGTGAATTATTTTCATGCCTCAATAAAGGTTTATTTTGTGTGCTGAAGATCAAATCTTGTTTTATGCTCTTGCGCCTTATGGATCCAGACACTTGTATTTGATTGTTTTCCCTTATCTTCATTGGTAGCTATGCCGCTCCTTTTTACTACATTCACACTTGGAACCTCCCCACAGGGTTCAATGTGCACCATATACAGATTTTGTGTCGGGGTCTGTGTCTTTCTCTCCTGCATCTTAGCAATTAATATAGGGCAATCTTCAAGCACATGATTACGCTGCCTACAATACCTGCAAGACTGACACGTAGGATTTGTACAATTTCACGCATAATGGCCAACATCCCCACAATTATAACAAACGAATTGTCCTCTTCCTCGACCGGTTGATACAGTTTATATAGTCAATTCATCTTTGCACAAATATTCAAAAGTTATGCATAAAATAACTTTAATAAAAAAACAATAAAATCCAGGTCCATTATGTATACAATAACAAAATGAGACACAACAACCAACAAAAGCAGAACTTAAACCAAATTTAAAATCAGTGTTATACATTAATACACACTTGAAATGAAAAACTCTCACGGAATGTTTATATTCATATTGATAAATGAAAGAACATTAGGAATAATATACAAGCTTAAACTAGGGCTTGCAACACTCATGGTCAATTAATACGTCTACTCGTTGTCATACGACTTAGAGTCAATGTTTATATTCATATCGATCAATGAAAAAACATTACATATAATATACAACCTCAGAGCGGGGCTTGAAAACTCATGGTCAATTAATACTTCTGCCCAGTGCGATAGGATTGATAACCATACACGATTTCATACCAAATGTTATCTAGAATTTTTCGCAACATTCGTGACCAGACTCAGAATATACAAAATAGAGCAGATCATAATGTATCAAATTATTAAAAAATGTCGAATTTTTTTTTGATGTCAACAATGATATCATCCGTTCAAATTGTAAAGGTTCCAGTTGTTGAGAATCTGTGTAACAAGATTACAATGTATGAGATGTCTTATTTGTGTTTATCGCTTGGAAGGGTGTAATTTAACTTACCATCTCCATGCTTGATTATCCCCTACAAATTTTTTTCATTAAAAAACAAGGTTTTGCAACCACAGTTTGTGCAATAAAGCATGTTATCTACTAAACATTGCATTGTTCTAAGAATTTGTTCACACTTGTTGCAAAATGGCTTGTATGGAGGAAAAAACATATCAATTGGCTTGAGTATTTGCAAGTCTGTAAGGGTAAAAAAAAGGCAGAGGAAATATCAAATAATTGCAAAAAAAATAGAAAAACACTTATAAAAACTTAAAATGTAGTTGAAAACTTGCATGCACATTTGCTTTTGTGAGTCTATAAATAACATTTTGTCCATCCATAATTAAGTGCCTTAAAGAAACATGATAGACATGTACATATGCTACGTGATTCTTTTGGGTCACTTCAAACCATATTTTTGAACAAAACCATGATTGTCTTTCTGCTTGTTATATCTTTCCGCAATTCAGTAATTTTTTTCTATATTGTTCACCCAAATTAACCTGGAAAAAATTGAGGTAAAAATTTATATTACTTGCAAGAAAGAGAGTACAAAAACATGAATTGTTTTAGCAATAAGAACATATATCAAAAAAAAAATAGAATAACAAGACGTACTAGAGAATACTACGACATTGTCATTATTTTTTTCACCATATTTGACCTTTAAAATTGACGATGATTTTATCGGCAACCAGGTCCACATACCATTCCAAATCACTACAGAAAATGAAAAATGCTCTAAATGTGATTCTAAGACATGATTTCTCTAATGCTGATCTCCTCAATTCTCACTATCAACATGTACTGCCACTATTAACTTGCAGATTATGAGACTAATGAAGATTCATTATGAAAGTAGTAGTTTTACTTGTAAGGCTCTTTAAAAACATCTGAATGTTAACTTTGAGATAAATTACTAGAAGCAAAACTTCGTTATTTCTAAATATTATAATCAAGCAAGCTCCTTTAGCCATTCTGCAAATGCTTATCAGCGAAAACAATTATTTTCTAGTGAATGCAAAATCCTTTATTGTCCTGGATATTCATATTGATGTTGTCAATTGTGTCCAAGTTCTCAATTCCTAAACCATACGTCTTTCCAAACTCACGCATAATAAATTTGTCTCATTAGCAATGTCACACACAAGACGTGTTACAAAAAAAAAAACAACAACAACTTTATAAAAAAACTAAATTTGTATAAATAAGTCAAGTTACTAATGACACATCTAAAAAGGAATAAATAAAAATCTCAAAATTTCTAAAACACAACAACAATGATAGTTTCCATCTTCAAAATCAAAAACTCATACATTAAATACCAAAAAAAAAAAAAAATACAGTGTGTAATCACCGCAAAAAAACAAGATTTAAATTTGAAGAACACAACTTGTTATGTGTCTATTTGAATATGTACCATTTACCAAACACGCAACCACACTTATCCATTATTTATTTTTAATTTGCAAAACTAAAGCGGACTTTTTAAGACACTAAGTCTATCTAATCAACTGTGTGGCACATAATGACAATTTCAAGATTTAAAGAAAATGTTTCTCTTCAAATCATTTAGGAACAACACTTCTTGTGTATTTTGGTACATAGCCTTTCAAATTTACTTGAATGCTATGTACCAAAAACAACACAAGAAGGATTAATGACATTTCCAATGGCACTTACCCGTAAACTTATTGTCTCCCTATATAGTTACCATCAGTCTCTCCCATGTGATTTCTATTAAACGAGACACCCTAAACGAGATGATCACAATAAACCTCAATATTTTAAAACTACCTCATCCACTAAATTCAAGTATTCATTAAATATTGTGTTCAAGACAAGTGATGTATAACAAATCTATAGTAAACTGAGTAAATACCTCATAATTGCACCTAACAAACGCTTGTACGCAACAAAAGGTACGTGAACATGGTGTTGAGAAATCAAGGGTATTGGAGATTAGGGTTTGATTCCTCTTACTTGATAATTACTTGTGAGATTTTTTGGTGTTTAATTATTTTGTTACATCTTCTTCAATAAGCAGTTACCAAAACCATAAAGTACATGAACACCATAATAACAAAAGAAACACAAGATATAGGCTCCAAGCCAGGCCAAAACCCCTCAAATGGGAAAACCTAAAAAAAATATTATCTTCTTATAGAATGAGTTCAAAGTGAGACATTAAAGCCAAAAAGACCAATTTCAAGACCTCCCCAAGCACCAAGTCAACCCTCCAAAGAATACTTCCTCAAACAGGTCAAAGTGCACAAGGTCAACAACTTCAAAACTAGCCAAGCTTCAAAATTTCACCTTAGCTTTACAGATTTTTGGTCTTGTAGCTTCACAGAAATTTTGGCCGTGCAACTTGAAAATATGTCCCAAAACATCCCGCATGTGAAAAATAAATGACAAAAATAGAAAAACTTCATTTTTTCTTGGCCTTGCTTTTCTTCTCCTTGACCTTCACCCTTTTTTCTCCTTCTCTTGCTTAGATATCAAACTTGTGATTGTGTGTCCAAATGAGGTCAAAGTATCTCCTTTATATAGCCTCTTCATATGGTCAAATTAGGCCTTCTTTATGCCAACCTCTCTTTGGTAGGGTTTACTTAGTGTTGGGGTTGTTATCACTCCAATAATTCCCAGAGTTGTTAAGTTTTGTGTTTTTTGGTTTAAAGAATATTAGAGGTAACCACAAACCTACTTTAAGCCTTAGGATCTAGCCTTCCTGATGCTCAGAGAGGACTCTCTCTATATGATTTATCTTTGTTGATTTTATTTTATTTTAGGCTAGTTATGTAGGATTACTTGGGATTTTGATTTTGAAATCACTGGTTCAGATGGATAGATGCAGGTCTGAATTCTATTGAGCTAATGGAGTCAAAGTTTCAAGCAACAGAAGCAGGCTCAAGGTTCTAAAGGAAAGTATTCACAGGGAAAGATAGTTGAGTAAATTCAGACACTTATGCTGATGGTGAAAATGGTTTCAATCGGGGTAAGAGAAATTAAGGGTTCTCAAATCCGGATAATGAGTGAAAAGACAGAGGTCAATTGAAACTAGAGAGCAATTAAGAATTCCATAATCTAAATATCAGTAGAAAACATAAAAATGACATAACAGTTCAAGACAGAGTGCTTTTAAACATGTTTTGAAATAATATTCTTGTTATACATTTAGATTTAGAAAACATGCAAGTGTATGAAAACTTCAGAAAGAAACAATTGAACAAATAGAAAGTACTTCACTGTAGTGGCCCAACACTTGAATCCTGTAATACAATCTCTTCATTGCCTTAATCCAGTCTGCTAACTTCAAATTGGTACAATCACGATCAGGTTCCAAAATAGTACAACTATAGAAATGTTTAGCAATTCATCCATACTCAATACTTCGAAATGTGAAGTATTTATACAAAGATTCTTACAAAATATCCTAAAAAAAACTTAGGAATCATTCATGGAAAAATAAATATCTTCTTGCAAGAAGATAGAGACAGCTATCTAACTAATGCAAGATGTCCCTGTTTTTATTGAATTTGTTGTTTATTGTCTTTGATTTGTTACTGATTTGTCTCTTTATTGTTTTCTCAACGAAGGTTTTTTGTTAGGCAGTGGAGTGTCCTTTACGTTGCCAATATTTCACTATGATTTATCATCTTTGATTTGACTTTAACTCTGACTTTCACCTGATACACTTTAGCTCTGATACTCTTTAACTATCTCTGTTTTTACTGCAAAATGTAAAACTGCCTGCTTTGTTTACCTTTTTTCTAACTGTTATGTTTCTCATTTAACAGCCCTGTTTTACTGCTTTGACCTTCGTAGTAATTCAGTAAATTTCTCCCAAGATTCTGCTTTTCGTAATTTTATCTTCACCATCCTTCTGAATATTTCATTTGCCTTTGTATATTTTGAAAATATTGGCTTGTTGACAAATAGGTGTTGTAACTCACGTTGTAGGTAAAAAAGATTTTCAAAATTCTTGTAGAGAACTTTCCCTGTTGGAATTCCTTGTGAAGTAGGAAGGTTAACTTGATCCTTGGCCACTTCTCTCATTTTATTATCATAATCCTCTTGTTTCATCAATTTGTCATGAATAACCAGAGGATTTGGCAGGCCTTTCTGTCTCAGAATGTCAAACTTCATCATGAACCTGGTTATGGCAACCTCCATGTTTTGACATTTTTCTTCTAGTTGTATCATTAGATTCCTTTTAGAAATCAACTTCCTAACTTCTAGGATGGTTTTTTTTCCATCACTAATTCCAATTTCTTCTAACTCTTGCTTATTTTTGGAATTAAGGAATTTTATGATTTCATTAGCCTCTTCTGGCTTCTTGCCAAGTTCTTCTTTGATTTTTTGGATGGATTCTCCTGCTGCTTTGATGAGATCTTTTTGTTCATAAATAACCTGGATTGATGGCCAAATATCATTGACAGATTCAATGATATTGGCCCATAGTTGTTGCTTGGCTTGTGCCATTAGTTCTTTTAGTGTTAGATCTTTTTCTAACTTCTTTAATTTCTCTGTCAACCTATTTTCTTTTTGTTCTTTATTCTTGTGCATAATATGAGCAAGTTTCTTTTCATCCTAATTTTCAGCTATTCTTTAATTCAGTTGATTTTATTTGTTTGAATAGACATTTCCTGCATTGAATTAACTAATTTACTTGCTTCATCAGTTGGTTGTGTTGTTGATGTAGATGACTCTGTTGCTGAAGTAGTTGCTGAGGTGACAAGAAGTGTTGTGGCCATTGGTACTGAAGGGGCCAATGACTGTACTAATTTGGAAGGAACAGCAGTAGTGACTACAGGAATGACAGTAACAGGAACTTCTTTTGATTTGGCTCTTTTCTCCTGTACTAATTTGTCCATTTCATTTTCCATTTCTTTTATTTGGGCAGTCAACTAAAGAATGAGATTCATCATTTCATATTTTTGGTTTGCATCCTGTAACACTTATTTTGCCTGAGGATGTTCAGTAGGAGGCAGTTTCAGTTGCTTCTTTAATGCAACAATGTATTCATTCTTCTTTTTTATTTGTTCATCTGCAACTTTTACATTAATAGGATCATATCCTACTTCAATAATCAAATCTTCCAGTTATTTGATTTTGTTATCCTTAGCCTGTGAGGATGCTTTTTTAATTTGAGTTGATCTCTGATGTTCCCTAGAGTGTTTTGAAGCTTCTGTACACTCATGGATTTATTTGTCATCGTTGAATACAACATTTCACCAGCTTGTTTGTGAAATTCTATCTACTCAATTGGATGAAGATCTTCTGCTTGAACTTCATATGATGTCTTTTTGTAATCTGCTGATGATTTTGGATGCTTTACTTTGGGCTGTAGGAAGGTCGTCTGCATCTTCCTAGTCTTGTATTCAAATTCATAAAGTAACCTACTCTGATCACTGAGTGACTGCTTCCAATACTATTTGTATGTATAAGCTTTTAAAGCTTCATTTCTGATCTTTGTTTCTTTGTATTTCTGCATAATATCCATCTCTTTGTATGTTGGTTTGCTAGATGAGAATACTTCAACACTGTGTTGTTTCTGAATCCTTTGAGTGTTTGAAGTTGAAGGCTGGTGTGTTTTTTCAACAACTGCAGGTGGTGCATTATCCATTAATACTGTATCTATGTCAATTACTTCAATTGTTTCCACTTCCTCATTTACAGGATTTAATTTTGGCTTCTTCCTGTACATCAATTTAAATTTGGTTTTAGTGGTAGTCTCTGCAGTGTATGATCCGTCTTCTCTGATTCCTTTTGAGTCCCTATCTTCTTGGACTAGAGTTTGCAAGATTTGACTAGTATCACCTTACTTCTCTGCCTCTATCAAAGTGTTCTCCAACCATTCAGATTGATTGGAGTATTTCTCAATATCCAGTTTTGACTCATGTACATAAGAAGTTAATTTACATTTGATCCTTAGTTTTTTTATTACTCCTAAAGGATCATTATACCACAGAAAAATTTGACTGAATTTAAAATCCTGCAAATACTTTTCAGCCTCTTGACCTGCATCTCTACTATTACAAATAAAAGGGCAAACCTAATTCTTAATCTTAAATTGTATCTTCTTTTTTGTTGCCAATAAATTGATTCCATCATAATTAAGGATCTGCCCGATATACTCAAGGGAAAATAACCTCATTGGGAGGTATTTGGGCAGTTTATATGGAAGAATATTAGATCCATATACCCTAATCTCTGTGTGGTTTTGATACAAGTACCAATATCTTGTCCTACTATGCTCAGATAATTGCAGGACCTTTTTAATTTCCTCACTAACTCTTGGTTGACTGTTGTTGTTCAACATGTTGAAAATAGGATGGATGAAAGAGTCAATGAATTCTGTGTAGGTGGACTGTGTGGAGTCTTTTATGATTAATGGAGTCCAAAAGATAATTGACTGTGGATTACCTTCAACATCTAATTTCTAAAGATTGATGGAAAATCTATCAAGATGAAAGTACAGAAACATGTGGAATAAAATTGAGTAATAGTTGAAAACACCTTCTTCAGGCATCTTGACCAGTTTTTCATGAATTGAGTTAGCAAGGTACTGAGCAAAATAAAAAATGCTAGCAGGAGGTCGACCAGGTGTGAAAGTAGACAAGAAACCTAATACTGCAGCATCAACATGCTCATCTGTAAATAGCCCAAAATGCAAGATAATATAGTGATGATATGCCTTTTTCTCTCAAAAAATATTGCATATGGGTAAGGAGGATTTGTCTTGGGAGTTTATACTAATGAAGGCATGAAAGTTTGGAATATCTAGAACCTCTTGGGGAAGTCCAGATTCAGGTATAGTTGGGTAAGGGTCTCAATGGACAAAGGGGTTTCATCTGGCCTGGGTTGGATCTGGAGCATTTGATTAATTGACTCAGCTGTGATATTGAACATAATTTCTTTCCCAGGGGTTATTAGGGCTCTTTGATCAAGTAAATAGCAATATTGACAAATTATAATCACTTCTGTGCACTGGAAAGTCTATGGGACTACATAATTTGGAAAATTAGATTCCCAAATGAAAACCTCATCAGCTTGATCTATGGATTTGTCATGGATCCAACAATGGAGCTCAAGAAGGTTAAACTCAGTGATAGGGACACTAATTTCAAAGTCTCTATCTGCTGAAGGAGTGTGTTCCACATCTACAATTGGAGGTTGCAGGGGATTTGCAGTTAAAATACCTTTGGAAGCCATTGATTATTAATTTTTATCAATTGATTACTCTTTTGACTTAGAAAAACAATTTCAGGCCTTTAGGAGTGCCTCTGAAAAATTAATACAGTCTGCAGAAGGGTTTGAGAAACCTAACTGATCAAAAATTCAGTCTCTGTGATCGAAAACAGTCTCAGGCCTTGGAAATCCTGTGAAAATAGGTCCAGGGTTTGCAAAAAAAAGGATTTGGGAAGCTACAGGGATTTGTTTAGGTCTGCAGAGGATCCTAAATGGGTCCAATGGTTGAATTAGTTTCTTGTTGTAAGTATTGGCCTGAGCACTGAGAAATACCTGGAGAAAAATGAATATTCTGGTTTGCAGAAGGGTTTTTGAGGCACAAAGGTTCTCTAAGGCTTCACTGGTCTTTATAAAGATTCAAATCAGGTTTTGTAGTGTCTTTTGATAGCAAAGAGTGTTGAATTCTAGTAAAAGGTCTTGAAATAAGGTCGGTTGAGTAATTTGTGCTTTGACATAGGTTGACAGTAACTCTGTATGCATATTTTGTAACAGAAAGGATGAAAAGGCACAATTGGGAGGTTTTATTTGTGTTTTAACCAACAGAGATTAAAACATTAATGCGCGGGTCAATTCAAATGGAGGTGTTTTTCTCAACGGGCAACAATATAGCCTAGTGGTTTTCGCATGGGTGAAAGGTGGTGGGTGTTATAAATTGGATGGATGCAATTGAATGGAATCCTCCCACGTCACAGGGAGCAGAGCCTCGAAAACCATTCATTTCGCAAGGTCGGAGGAATGCTATCGATCGGGCAATCAGATGTGCGAAAGAGGTTATTGGTCATTGGATTCGATCAATCAAGATCTGACGATTGAGCGAATGCGATGGATCCATCATGATTTTGATGGGTGGGACCAGGGTCTCATCAATGCGGGTTATGCAAAATGGTTATAATATATATGCAAAGGGTTTATGTTACATGGGGTCGGGACATTATAGTAGGCGGGGTTCAATACATAGCCAATGGGGTTAGGGAAAGTGCGACCTATGTATAGGCAGGAATAATATAATAACATTTATATGTTTAATTACCATAAGGGTTGGGACATTATAATAATAAATTAATATATACAGGGTTTACGTGTATTTAATGGAATTAATACATAAAGTTAATATGTTAATAATATACACTGAAATGTTAATAAGTGCAGGATTTTAAAATACACTAAGGATAGTGTTAAAACTTAATATCGGGGTGGTATTTTCATAATGGGGCCCAATATTATTGTTTTAAACTTGAAAGCTTATGATAAGTGTATTTTAGGGGGTATTTGTAAATGAAAAGTGGAAATTAATTAGGATTTAACTTTTCCAAAGGAAAATTTGCATTTCAGCTTAGGAAAAGGGGTTTTGTAAGGGGAAAAGAGTGAAGTAAGGGGAAAGAATACAAATGAAGGGGAAGGGGTATTTTTAAAAGGGAAATGATTTTGAAGGGAAATTAGTAAATATGAAATGACCAATTTCCGCTATCCATGCCTTGTGAAAACTGCTTTTACCTACCCATCACCTACCCTGACATTTTTTCTTCATTTCTTTGGGTGAATTTGAGCTTGGAGACCATTATTCATTTTTCTTTTAACAACAAACTATCTAATTATAACCTTATTATTTACAAGGGCTCGGATTAAATTGGTTGAGCTCTTTATTATTATCTACTTAACTACTAATCTGCCAAGATTAAACAGTTTGGCTAGATCTTTATTCTCTATCTATCAACATGAAATTTAAAGCATGAGAGGTCAAGATTAAACAGTTTGACTTTCATGGATTGTGGAAATTTTGACAAGTTGCACACAATATTATTTTGCAAAGTAAATTAAATAGTAGTGGCATTTGAATTTGCATTACTTTCATAATCTATGTTATCTCTTTTTTTGTTGGAGTTCATTTTTATATTCTTTTTTATCTTTTTTCTTTCATTCCTTTGATTTTTCTTTTAGGACTTTTACCCTCTTTACATTTTTTATTTTTTATGATATGGGAAAACAATTTGCAGAAAGAAAAGTATGTACATATTACAAGACTTAATCAAATTCAATTCAAAATTATGAATCCTATTATTATAGGACCCTAACAGTGGCTCCACATGAGGATGTTATTTCCTGGTGAAATGTCAATAACTCTAAGATCATTAACCTTTAACTTTGACTGTGATGGCCCTGAAATTGGTTTCAGAGCTCTGCATTATTCATACTTATGATATTTTGTCTTTCAAAGCTTCAGGCCTTCTCTCTGGGCTTCAACTTTGAAAGAAAAACATCCAATCCAATCTAAAATCTGCAATGTTATATACAATGAGCAAAGTGAACTACTGTTATTATGGGGAATAGTAATGCTTCAACATTCTACCATTGATAGGTCCACCTAGAAGATCTGATCAATCCAAATCCTTCAAAAATAATGCATTGCTACCTCTGTAACCATAAATTACATAGGGACCTTTCCATAAGAAATCAAATTTACCATGTTTACCTTTCTCTTCACTTCCGGAATCCCACTTAAGAACTTTGTCACCTATGTAAAAATCATCTTCCTTAGTCTTCTTGTCAAATATATTTTTAATCTTATCTTGGACAACTTGTGACTTGACATAGACTTCTTCCCTATTTTGTTGCAAGTGTATGGTCTGATTTATCCTTCTCTGTATATCATTGGTTTCTACCTGTAGTTCTTGGATCATCTTCATCACTAGCACTCCTAATGAGGATGGAAAAACAGCATCCAAACTGATATGCAAGTTGATAAGGGGATGTACCAATAGACTTCTTTGTGGTGAGTTTGTCTGCCCATAAGGCATTAACTAACCTTTTTTTCCAGGTCTTTTTATTGTCTTCTAGTAGTTTCTTGATGATATTAACAAGGATTTTATTTGAGGATTCAGCAAGACCATTACCTTGAGGGTAATAATATGTGGAATGGCCAAGGGTAATATGGTATTTTTTACAGAATTCAATCATTTTCTTACACTTGAAAGCAGTTGCATTATCAATAATGAGCTTTTGGGGGCATCCAAGTCTAGACAGTATATTGTTTTCTAGGAATGAGATTATGACAATATCAATGGCTTGCCTAGAAGGAATGGCTTCTATCCACTTGGTGAAATAGTTTGTGACTGTCAAAATCCATTTCTGTTGGGCTGAGGAGGGAGGGTGAATTCCACCGATGAAGTCTAGTCCCCATTTCTGAAATGGCATTTATGTGTGTTGAACCCTTAGTTAAACTGAGAGGGGGGGGTGAATTAGTTTAATGCAGTCATGGTCTTGTAAAATTTTTCTTTTACACTTATTTACATCTTCATTTCATGATCAACTTAATATACAATGGAACAACAATCTTAATAAGTGAGCAGCAGGTATTAAGCAGATTAAATACAGAATATCAACATATAATCATCATGCACATAGACAACAGATATAAGTGGAAACCCATAAGGGAGAAAACCACATCTTATTATTGTTGTGATGCAAAGGAAAGCTTCAACTCCCTCTCACCACTGATTTTCTATAGGCTTCATCCTACAGGAGGCTACTACCTCAATTCTGCAAGCTACAACTTTCATCTCTTTTCTCATTGTACATTTATCTTTTCTACTGTTGTCAGAGTCGTTTCGGTTCCTACTATTATATTCAACACAGTTCTGCATAACTGTCATTTTGGCCTAACTTGACCCGGTATTTTCTTTCCAACAGTGCCACTATATTCTTCTTTTCCCGACTCTACCTCTTTTTCTCGTGCCCACAGCGTTCAGCCTTCACTGCTCTTCTAAACACTTGGTTCTGCCTTTTTCTCTATGTCAGGTCCTTAATCGAGCCTTTCTACCCACATTCATAATTTCCTTTTTGTTTTACGTTATAATCCTCCTTTTTCTCTCCGAAATGATTTACAAAGGAAAATCCACATACTCCTGGACTTGACATGCTTTAGGCTTCGGCTTTGATCTTTATCGCATCCGCTCTCTTTATCGCACATCGGCGATTCAGATATCCTATGTTCCTTCGTCCATCTCATCTCCCGATATGCGATGTGCGAAGGGTCCCACCAAGCTGTATCTCGACATTTCAGCTATTGCTCTTTTTCTTCATTTCTATGTTGCTCTTTCATCCTCCCAATGCGATTTCTCAAGAGGGAAACCTTATACCTTCATAAATTTTCCGTTTCCGCCAATATTGCATGTATACGAATGTCGCATCCCCGATTAGACGATTGTTGTTGATCCTGTTCGCAATCCGATGGTCTTCATCATATTTCAAATCTCAAAGTTTATTACCCTTCCATACTTTGGTTAAATGTACCACAGTGCCATCATATAAATACACTCGGGTCCCAGATGATTGTATCGCTACTTCGCATCGCAATTTTTATAACTTACAAGTTATTATCACATGAGTATCGCCAATTGCAATATGCGATAGCATCGCATCGCATTCATCGCATCGCAAATTCTATAATTTACGAACTTCACCCCTCCGATCTTGCGATTTGCGATATGCGGGCCAGGTCCATGTCATCGTGCCACATCATCGCCGTGTCACTACCACGTCATCTTGATTTATTTGCGATTTGTGGGGTCAGGTCCACGTCAGCTACCACGTCACTTGCCGCATCATCGCCATGTCATCATATCGCACTTCGCATTTTCTGTGACCACTGTGTTTGTGCGATTTTTCTCCTGCCCTGATTGCGATAAGCGATGGTAATATCGCATCACAATATCGGCTATCGCAACATCGGTATTTCAAACGTTCTTTGCTATATGGATCCTTTTCTTTCCGATGCGATTTACAAAGGGAAATCACATACACCCAGACTTGAAATCTCTTAAATAACAGTTCTGAGTTGCATCGCATCCGGCCCTTTCATCGCACTTCAGCATTTATGAGAGCTATCTCTTCTGAGCTTTGCAATTTGCGATATGCGATGAACTTCGCATCGCCGATTCGCATCGCCTCCATGTCTTTCCTGCCCCGATTGCGATATGTGATCGCATTGCATCTTCTATAACTTGTGAATTCTTATCACATAGGCATCGTCGATTACGATATGCGATATGCTGCCACGTGCCCCTTCGCATCGCCACATCGCATCGTAACTTTGCATCGCATCTCATATTCGCAATCGCTTGTGATGTCCGATATGCAGTCGGGTCCCACTCGATTCCGATATAATCTCATCTGTTGATCACGCCAGTCCCACACCTTTTATCATTTCACACTTTTATATACTTTTTCCTTTAAAACAAAACATTTCAACAAAATGTATTGGCCCCACAGAATGCCTCCTCTTAACTCACAAATTTTTTATGCCAATGAATGTTGAATCTCTGTCGTTGATCCTAGAATGATCCAATGGTCATTGCGTTATCACGTGCCAACTAGCCCCAATGAATAAAGTTTTTGAACCTACGCGAAATAGGCGGTTTTTCTTTGCTGCGTGTCAACTCCTTAATGCTATCGCGTTCATTTCAACTTTTACCACTTACCACTCTAAAGCTGTGAAAAATCCCCTTTGTTGGTTTTTGAAACCGTCTTCATTGTTCCATCTCTGCTATTGATTCATGGTTCCATACTCTGTTGACCAAGGTTTCCCTCGCTTATCCTTTCCAAACTTCTGGTTCCATTATAACTCTGTGACACCGGTCCCTCCACGCTACTCCTCTTGAGCTTGTTCTTTATTCTAAGTGCGCTGATCTCTCCTGAGCTTGTTTTGCTGCCTTTGCTCCTTTTCTTCCTTAGTTGTTTCTCTGCTACCTCTGCTTCTTTCTAATGCCTCTCTACATTCGTTGTTTCTCTACTTTTTCTGTTCAACTGCCCTCACTACCTCTATTACCTTCGCTGCCTCTATTGCCTATGTTGTCACTAGTAATTCTAGTGCTACTCCTTTTTGTTCCTTTGCCATCAATGACAATATTTCCAACAGTCTCCCCCTTTGGCATTGATGGCAATACTCCAATGCTTCCTCCAGGGCTTCCTATGCTTGTTTTTCAGAAGCCCCTTTCTTCTTTTGCTCCCCCTTTCTTCTTCTACTTGCTTTTCCTCCCCCTTTGACATCAATGACAAAGGGTTGCACATCTGCCAGCGTAGTTTGTATCTTTTCATTTCCTCTGATCTTGAGGACCTGTTCCATATGTTGTTCCATTGTTCTAGCACTTTGATGACAATTTATTGACTACTTTCCCCCTGGAATGATGCTTTCTTGTCTGATATTGTCTTCTGCAATGATCCTGTTTCTTGTATGTAGCCCCCTTTTTTTTTTTTTGATTTCTGATCATGTTAGAGAGTAACATCTACAGACACTACCCCTAGCTTGTCTCTTAGATATTCGAATGGTTCTTTAGCAAGAGGTTTTGTGAATATGTCTGTTTTTTGTTCCTTAGTTGGTACATACTCCAACTTTACTAATTTATGTGCTACTTGTTCTCTGAGGAAGTGATACTTTATTGGGATGTGCTTTGTTTTTGAATGAAGTACAGGATTTTTTGATATACTTATTGCACTTGTATTGTCACATTTGATAGAAACAGGTTCATCAATGCTTACCTTCATGTCTTAGAGAGTTTGTTTCATCCATATTACTTGTGTGCAACATGTTGCTGTTGCTATGTATTATGCTTCTGCTGTAGATAGAGAGATAGAAGTTTGCTTCTTGCTTAGCCATGCCACTAGAATTTTTCCCAAATAAAATGCACCTCCACTTGTGCTTTTCCTGTCATCCACACAACTGGCCCAATATGCATTTGTGTATGCTGTCAATGTGAAGATTTTTTTTTTTGGATACCATAGGCCATAATGAGAAGTTCCTTGTAGATATCTATATATTCTCTTGATTGCAAGTAAATGATTTTTTTTGGTGCTGCTTGATAACTTGCCACAAGTCCTACTGCCAACATAATGTCTGGTCTAGAAGCAGTTAGGTATAGCAGATTTCCTATCATGGATCTGTAAATTTTTTGATCTACATATGCAGATCCATCATTAACACAAAGTTTGCATCCAGTGATCATGGGAGTTGACACAGGTTTGCAGTCTTCCATTTGAAACCTTTTCAACATTTCTCTTAAGTATTTTTCTTGAAAAATGAATATTCCCATGTTCTTTTGTTGAGTTTGAAGACCTAAATAGAAGGTGAGCTCTCCAATCATAGGTATCTCAAATTATGATTTCATTTCTTCAGCAAATCCTTTTGCTAACTCATCTTTTTTTCTACCAAACATGATGTCATCTACATACACTACTACAATCAATAGTTCGTTATCATTAGCCTTTATGTACAAATTGTTGTCTACTCCTCCTTTCTTGAACCCTTGTTTTTGCAAGTATTTGTCCAGCCTTGAATACCATGCATGAGGGGCTTGTTTCAGACCATATGAGGCTTTCTTTAATCTGCACACATAGTCATGTTTATCTGTTAAGGAGAATCCTTCAGGTTGTTCCATGTAGACTTCTTCCTCTAAGTCTCCATTCAGGAAGGCAAACTTCACAACCATTTAGTATACCCTGAAATCATGATAGCATGCAAAGGCCAAAAACATTTTGATTGCTTCCATTCTGGCTACAGGGGCAAAGGTTTCATCATAGTCAAGTCATTCAATTTGAGAATACCCCTTGCATACAAGTCTAGATTTATTTCTGATTACCTACCCTTGTTCATTCATCTTATTCTTGAATATCCATTTTGTGCCAATGACATTTTTCCCAATGGGTCTTGGAATTAACTCCCAGGTATTGTTCTTCTCAATTTGTTCTAGTTCTTCATTCATAGAATTTACCCAGTTTTTGTCTGTGCTGGATTCTTCGAACTTCTTTGGCTCTATTTGAGATAGCATGGCTAGGTATACTTCTTCTGTCTATTCAGCAAGTTGTCTTCTTGTCTAGACTCCCACACTCTTGTCCCCAATGATTTGATCTTCTGGATGGTTCTTTTGAGTGTGTCTTGAGGGACCTTTTGAGTTTAATTCAATATCTTCCGTTGTCTTGCTATTTTCATCATTATCTTGGTTGTCAGCTTCATGATCATCTGGAGGATTGGCCCAGTTTGTGCTTCTTGTTCTGTTTGGTAGATCTTGATCAAATCTTACATCAATACTTTCCACAATTTCGTGCAGTATTTTTTTGTAGCACCTGTAACCCTTACTCTTGGATGCATATCCTAAAAATATTCCTTCATCAGCTCTTGCATCAAACTTTCCTAGTTTTTCATCATTATTTTTTATGTAACACTTGCATCCAAAGACTCTAAAGTGCTTGATTGATGCTGGTTTACCATGCCATAATTCATAAGGACTCTTGTCACAATTTGGTCTTAGATGAGCTTTGTTGAGAATGTGAACAACTGTGCATACTGCTTCTGCCCATTAGGTTTGGGGAATGTTCCTTTCTTGCATCATAGCTCTAGCAATTTGTTGTACTGACATGTTTTGCCTCTCTGCCACTCCATTCTATTGAGGTGTACCTGCAATTGTAAACTATTTTTTTATCCCATGTTCATTACGTAGGTCTGCAAAATCATAGTCTGTGAATTTATTTCCTCTGTCTGATCTGATGCACTTTAACTTGCATCCTATTTGATTTTTTGCCAATGCCTTGAATATCTTGAATTTCTCAAGTGCTTCAGATCTATATTTGAGAAATGCTACCCACGTCATTATGGAAAAATCATCTATTATCAGCATGAAATAAGATTCTCCACTTGGTGTTTTAGTTCTTGAAGGTCCACACTGGTCCATGTGCACAAGCTGAAGATAGCATCTCTTTGGTCTTGAAAGATATGTGGGTCTGCTTGCCCAGTTGGCAGGATTTACATATGGTATTTGAAGGCTTCTTTATTGCTGGCATATCTCTGACTGCATTCTTCTTGCTCAGACTGATGATGTGGTCAAAGTTTAGGTGTCCTAGTCTTGTATGCCATAACCATGATTCATCAAGTTTGCTTATGTGGCATGCTTCATTCTCTTCTTCTACTATATAGACATTACTTTTTGTTCTAACACCTTTGATCAAGGTCTTTCCTGTGGTGCTTGATCTTACCTCACAATCTTGGGCTCTAAAAAGGACCTCACAGCCTTTGTCACACATTTGACTGACGCTTAGCAGAATGGCTTTCAGCCCATCCACAAATAGTACATCTTGAGCTTTTCCTCTTCCATTACTCAAACTGACTGAGCCTTTTCCTTTGATTTTCCTTGCTTTATCATTGCCTAATGTTACATTCCAAGATTTATTTTCATCGAAGGTTACAAACTTGTTTCGATCTCCAGTCATATGCTTTGAGCATCCAGTGGCCAAATACCATTGGCTTTTCTGATCTTGGGCTATTAGAACCAGGTCACACTTATTCAACTTCTTTTTCCACTGTAGGCAGCTATTTTTTTGGCACCTTTTATGAGAAGATGGACCACATTCTTTGAGAGGACATTTGGAAGACATGTGTCCGATTTGATGGCATACAAAGCATTTGATTATATTTTTATATGGATTATGTGTACGAGTGAACTCTCCATTGTTCATAAACCTCATTGGGGTTTTAAGAATAAGTCTTTGTCCATACATTCTGCACTCTATGGCTTTATGGCCAAACCCCTTACAATAAAAACAATACCCATGGAAACGATTAGTGTACCTAGTGATGGGTTGTCCTCTCCATTTGTTTTCTTGAGGTATTATTTTCAATTTCTACATCTTTTGCTGGTTGAAATCGATTATCTTTGTCTGACAGTATGCATGAATATGTCCCAGTTTGTGGCAGGAAAAACAAGTGACATTTATCATAGGAGGAAAGAATCTCCTTTGAGATCTTCCGAACTTGTTCAATTGATCTTCAGGAACAATTGAGCTTTTTGCAACTGCTTGCTTCTTCCTCTCATTCTTTGTCTCTTGATGTTGCTGCTTGTTTCTGATTGTTTCATCACACATCAAGTTCTTGCTGGATTTTGCTTCTGTGGTTCCTTTTTAAGTTGTTTCATTATCCTTTACAGCTTTTACAAAAATGATATTCTTGTTATCTTCTACCTTGGAATTACTGGTTTCTCCTTCATATCCTATCCCATCCTTTATGAGAGGAAACCTTTGTGCATTTAGAATCTTGTCCAACTGTTCAGTGCTTGTCATTCGAGGAGTGTTCATTGACAATTCCCTTTGGGTGTTTTCTAGTTTCTTTCTCAGGCATACCACTTCTTCTTCCAATTTCTCTTGCTCCTGATGTTTATCTTTAATTTTCTTTAGCAGAATGTCTTCCACCTTCTTAGCTTCTTCAAGTTCTACTTTCAATTGAATGAAGTCTTCTGAATTTGGTACCTCTTTTACACATTTGAGGAGAATGTCTTTCTATTTTTTGCACTTGAGTTTAAGTCTGTCTATTTCCCCCAGGGCACTTCTTAGCTCCCCCTCAAGATCTACCTCACCTTCTTCCTCATCTTCTAGAAGGAATCCTTCAGACTCTTCCTTGGCCATCAATACAAATTCAGAGGTTCCTTCTTCATTTGAGGATTCATCTGAGTTTTCAGATGCACTGCTATCTTGCTGAGCATAAAATGATCTTCTATTGAATCTCTTCCCTTTCAGCCAGTTATTTGTTTTGGTTTTCTCTATCTCTTAAGTTTGATTCTTTGTTTTCTTAAGAGGACACTTAGATGCATAGTGCCCAACTCTTCCACGGTTAAAGCATTTAAAGGGAAGTTTACCTGTATACTTGCCTGAGCCTCTATCCAATCTTCTGACAAATTTGGCCTCTTCTTCATCAGGGCAGGATCATGTATCTTATTTTTCTTCTTTGGTCTTCTCTGTCTTAAAGGCTGCCTCCCTCACATTTGAATTCCTCTGTGGAAGTCTCATCTCATAGGCTGTTAAGTTTCCAAGTAATTGTTTCATGGTCAATGTTTCCCAATCAGTTGTTTCTTCTATGGCAAAAACCTTGGGGTTAAACATGGATGGTAAAGATCTCAATATCTTTTGTACAATTACACATTCTCTAATGGTTTCTCCTAGAGCTTTCATGTTATTCACAATTTCTGCAACCCTTAAGAAGAGGCTGGAAACATCTTCTTCTTCATTCATTTTTATATTTTCAAACTAGGATCTATAGACTTGCAGCTTGGCAGCCTTCACCTTTTTATCTCCCTCATGGATTCTTTCTAATGTATCCCATATTTCTTTGGCAGTCTTGTTGTGCATTACTTTGATAAATTCTGCCTCACACAAACCACTTAAGAGTGCATTCATGGCTTTTGCATTAGCTATAAAATCTTGTTTGGCTTCTTTCTCTGTGTCAAAATACTTTGGGGCATATCCTAATTCCACAGCAGCCCAAACTTCTATTCCTAGAGACATTATTTATGTCCTCATTCTTATTTTCCAGAAGGCATAGTTTGTGCCAGTAAACAGAGGGGCTTTATTTGTTGAGCATCCTTCTATACTAGCCATCTTGGGGACCAAGGATCTCCTTCTAGTTGTTAAACTGATACAGAAGGAACCCGCTTTGAAACCAATTATTGAACCCTTGGTTAAACTGAGAGGGGAGGGTGAATCAGTTTAATGCAGTCATGGTCTTGTAAAACTTTTCTTTTACACTTATTTACATCTTCATTTCGTGATCAACTTAATATACAATGGAACAATAATCTTAATAAGTGAGCAATAGGTATTAAGCAGATTAAATATAGAATATCAACATATAATCATCATGCACATATACAATAGATATAAGTGGAAATCCATAATGGAGAAAACCACATCTTATTATTGTTGTGATGTAAAGGCAAGCTCCAACTCCCTCTCACCACTGATTTTCTGTAGGCTCCATCCTACAGGAGGCTACTACCTCAATTCTGCAAGCTACAACTTGCAAGGAAGCTCCAACTCCCATATATTTTCTGCAGGCTACAACCTACAGGAGGCTCCTACCCAGCCAGCTACAGCTAGACATCTATCAAGCTACAACTTGATATGGAAGCACCAACTTCCTCACTGTAAAATAAAATCATATGCTAATTTACCTGGATATCAACTCTATTTTCCTCCTTCTTTACTGTTGTCCTTCCAGCCTTCAAATTTGCTTTATATCATCTCTGGATCTTCACAACTCCTCTCTCCGCTCCTTCTTCTTCTTACATTCTCTCACCTCTTTCTCCATTCTCTCACTTCTTATGCATATGCTGGTAACATTATTTATAGAGATCACCTCATAACTGTTTGCATTCCACAGGGAATTCGAAATGAACAGGTATGACTCTTTGCCTTCCCCCTTCTCATTTTCTTGTCCAGCACATTCAGAATAATATAACAAAATGTATATATATTTTTGTATTACAGTGGAGTTTTTCTTTGCCTTTAGAGACTTGCCTTTGCATCACACACAATAAAAATAATTAATTCATTTACATTTACAATTACTACACAAATATTTGACTTAGTCCTTTCATCTCTTTGCTCATTGTGCATTTGTCTTTTCTGCTGTTGTCAGAGTCGTTTTGGTTCCAACTATTATATTCAACACAGCTCTACATAACTGTCATTTTGGCCTAACTTGACCCAGTTTTTTGTTTCCAACGGTGCCACTATATTCTTCTTTTCCCGACTTGCCTTTTTTTCTCGTGCCCACAGCGTTCAGCCTTCACCGCTCTTCTAAACACTTGGTTCTGCCTTTTTATCTGTGTCGGGTCCTTACCCGAGCCTTTCTACCCACGTCCATACTTTCCCTTTTGTTTTACGTTATAATCCTCATTTTTCTCTCTGAAATGATTTACAAAGTAAAATCCACATACTCCCAGACTTGAAATTCTTTAGGCTTTGGCTTTGATCTTTATCGCGTCCGCTTTCTTTATCACACATTGGCGATTCAGATATTCTATGTGCCTTCGTCCATCTAATCTCCCGATATGCGATGTGCGAAGGGTCCCACCGGGCTGTATCTCGACATTTCAGTTATTTCTCTTTTTCTTTGTTTCTATGTTGCTCTTTCATCCTCCCGATGCGATTTCTCAAGAGGGAAACCTTATACCTTCATAAATTTTCCGTTTCCACCAATCTTGCACGTATACCGATGCCGCATCCCCGATTAGACGATTGTTGTTGATCCTATTTGAAATCCGATGGTCTTCATCATATTGCAAATCTCAAAGTTTATTACCCTTCCATACTTTGGTTAAATGTACCGCAATGCCATCATATAAATACACTCAGGTCCCACATGACTGTATCGCTACTTCGCATCGTAATTTTTATAACTTACGAGTTCTTATCACATGAGTATCGTCGATTGCGATATGCGATAGCATCGCATCGCATTCATCGCATTGCATTGCATCACATTCATCGCATTGCATCGCATCGCAAATTCTATAACTTACGAACTTCACCCCTTCGATCTTGTGATTTGCGATATGCAGGCCAGGTCCATGTCATCGTGCCACGTCAACTTGACACGTCATCGCCACGTCACTGCCACATCATCTTGATTTATTTTCGATTTGTGGGGTCAGGTCCACGTCAGCTGCCACGTCACTTGCCACGTCATCACCACATCATCATATCGCACTTCACATTTTCTGTGCCCACTGTGTTTGTGTGATTTTTCTCCTGCCCCGATTGCGATATGCGATGGTAATATTGCATCGCAATATCAAATATCGCAACATCGGTATTTCAAACGTTATTTGCTATATGGCTCCTTTTCTTTCCGATGCAATTTACAAAGGGAAATCACATACACCCGGACTTGAAATCTCTTAAATAACAGTTCTGAGCTGCATCGCATCTGGCCCTTTCATCGCACTTTGGCATTTATGAGATCCATCTCTTCTAAGCTTTGCGATCTGCGATATGCAATGAACTTCGCATCGCCGATTCGCATCGCCTCCATGTATTTCCTGCCCCGATTGCGATATGTGATCGCATCCCATCACATCTCATCGCATCGCATCTTCTATAACTTGTGAATTCTTATCACATAGGCGTCGCCGATTGCGATATGCCACCACGTGCCCCTTCGCATCGCAAATTTCCATCGCATCGCATATTCAAAATCGCTTGCGATATCCGATATGTGATCGGGTCCCACTTGATTTCGATATAATCTCATATGTTGATCACGCGGGTCCCACACCATTTATCATTTCGCTCTTTTATATACTTTTTGCTTTAAAACAAAACATGTCAACAAAATTTATTGGCCCCACAGAATTCCTCTTCTTAACTCACAATTTCATTATGCCAACGAATGTTGAGTCTCTGTCGTTGATCCTAGAATGATCCAACAGTCATCGCATTATTGCGCGCCAACTAGCCCCAATGAATAAAGTTTTTGAACCTATGCAAAATAGGAAATTTTGCTTTACTACGTGTCAACTCCTTAATGCTATCGCGTTCATTTCAACTTTTACCACTTACCACTCTAAAGCTGCATGAAAACCCCTTTGCTGGTTTTTGAAACCATCTTCACTGTTCCATCTCTGCTATTGATTCATGGTTCCATACTCCGTTGACCAAGGTTTCTCTCGCTTATCCTATCCAAACTTATGGTTCCATTATAACTCTGTGACACCGGTCCCTCCATGCTACTCCTGCTGAGCTTGTTCTTTATTCTAAGTGCGTTGATCTCTCCTGAGCTTGTTTTGTTGCCTTTGCTCCTTTTCTTCCTTAGCTGTTTCTCTGCTGCCTCTGCTTCTTTCTGCTACCTCTCTGCATTCGTTGTTTCTCTACTTTTGCTGTTCAACTACCTTTGCTACCTCTGCTGCCTCTGCTGCCTATGTTGTCACTGGTAATTCTAGTGTTACTCCTTTCTGTTCCTTGGCCATCAATGACAATATTTACAACACTGTGGAGATGGGTTTAAGGGGCAAAGGTAGCAACTTTTTCTTCCCTTAAAATATTTGGCATTTGTGACAGGAGGTCACATACTTTCTTACATCTACAAATAGAGTGGGCCAGTAAAAACGAGCCCTCAAAATTTTATCTGCAGTTGACTTCCAGTAAAGGTGTCCTCCACAGTCACCTACATGAAACTCTTCCATAAATTTATTAGCTTCATCTTTAAGTAAACAATTCAATAAAATTCCACCATGATCTTTCCAAAACAGGGCATTATCTATGATAAAAAATTGCATTTCCTTTAACTTTAAAAATCTAGCTTTAGTTCTTGACAACCCAGGAGGAGGTTGTAAATTAAGTAATACAAATATGGTATTTGCATACCATGGTGAACCTAAAAAATATTCACTGATATGTGGAGTCGCCATCTCTTCCCGATCATCTAATTGGGAAATAAATTTTATATCTAAGGCCTGACAGTTCAATTCAGCCATGAGTTTGGCTAAACCTTGTCCTTTAATGAGTTTGGTGGGCTTAATTTCCATGTCATATTCCAAAATGGTGGCAATCCACCTGCCTCTCTTACCATCAGGCCCATTATGAGTCAGAATGTCCTTCACTACTGAATTTGGAACATATGCTATGATGTGTGAATATAATATGTACACTCTAAAGTCTTTGATGGCCTTCACTAAAGCAAGTGTCTGTTTTTCCATTATGTTATATTTTAGTGTAGAATATCTTAGTGATTTGCTGGAAAAAAAAAATGGGTTGTTCATGGCCCTGATCATTATTTTGCAATAAGACTGCAACAATAGTATGTTCTGAAGCAGAAGAAAAAATAATGAAATCTTTTTTAAAATCGGGACTTATTAGGACTGGTGTTTTTGTAAGGGCTTGTTTGATTGATTCAAAGGATTCTTTGGCCTCTAATGTTCATTTAAGTGTTGAGTCTTTATTCAAAATGTTATTGATTTATCTTATTAATTCTGCTAAATTTGAAATGAATCTTCTGAGAAAATTGATTTTACCTAAGAAAGCTTGCAATTCCTTAATATTTCTAGGATGACCTATGTTCAAAATGGCCTCTATTCTCGCTTGGTCTATCATAATTCCCTCTTTTGATATTATATGTCCTAATAGTTTACCTTCTTCAAGTCCAAAGAGAGTCTTTTTCGGATTTAAAGAAATACCAAATTTCCTACATTTAATAAACACTTGTCTTAGATGATCTAGATGTTCATTTCTAGTTTTTGAAAATACAGTAATATCATCTAGATAAATCACAAGAAAATCATGAATTTATTTGGTAAAAGATATGTCCATAGCTCTTTGGAAAGTGGCTCATGCATTCATTAATCCAAAAGGCATTTTGAAATACATGAAAGTACCCCATGGAGTAGTAAATGCAGTCTTTGGTTGGTCTTCTTTTTGAACTAAAATCTGGTTGTATCCAGAGCATCCATCAAGCAATGAAATCCTAGATTAACCTACCACCCTTTATAAAATATGATCCATGTTGGGGAGAGGGTAGTTATCTTTTAAGGACACCTTATTTAAGTTTCGGAAATCAACACAAAGTCTGATTTCCCTTGTTTTCTTCCTAGTGTGAACTAAGTTTGAAACCCAATCAGAATATTTAATACGTGAAATAATCTGGGCTTCATACATTCTCTTTACCTCTTTTTCAATCAAAGGCATTAAAACTGGATTGATTCTCCTAAGTTTCTGTTTGAAAGGTTTTTGATCTTCTTTTATAGGTATTTTGTGTTGTATTATGCTAGTTTCATAAGATTTTAAGTCTTCAATGCAAATACATCCTTAAATTCCTTAAACAGAGTTATGTATTTCAGTTTTTCTTCTTGAGGTAAATCTTTGGAAAGTTTAATGAATTTAGGCATTTGTTTGTTCCTATATTGCATTCTTCTATGTCTGATCTTAATGGTTCCATTTTTTGTTTTCTTGCAACGTCATTTGAATAAAAAAGATCTTCTAATGGGGCTAATCCCTTAGGTAAAAAGTTATTCTTCAGGTTTAGAATGTTAGAATCACCATCTGCTAATTCTTCTATTTCTACCTTTTCTATTTTATTTATTTCTACTTGAGTGAATTTAGTGCGTTCAGTGAAATCTAAATTATTTACATCTATCTCACTGTCTATTTTATCATCTACTATACAATTTGTATCTATGTTACAATTCTGGAATTCTCCCTCTGCATTCATAAAGTGATAGATTTGAGTATCTTGTGTGAAAATTTGCCAATATTTTAAGTTGTCTGGTATAGTAGGCATGTGTCTTACCTCTGTCGTATATTGATGATTTGGATGAAAAGGAAAATTACAGGTACTAGCAAAAGTTGCTAAATTGTGTGCTTGTATGTTTTGTTTTCTAGGAATTACAGTAAAGTCACATTCAAGCAACTCTTTGATAAGATCTAAAATTGTTTCTCTATATTGGCTTAATGTAGGATTATATAAATAATATTCTCCTCTAATTTGTTTTACAATTAAATCAGAGTCTCCCATGATAGAAACTATTTTGCCTCCTAAATTTCTAACAATCTACAGTCCTAAAATCAAAGCTTCATACTCTGCCATGTTGTTTGTACATTTAAAGTTTAATCTAAAGGCATGACCTTCAGAATGATTCTATTCCATGTTATGAATCCAAACTCATGCTCATGCTCCTAATTTGTTCATTGATCCATCAAAATCTAGGTGCCACATTGATTCATGAAATATGTTGTCACTATCTAGTTCTTTCTTTTTCTGTTTTAATTCTGTGTTATTTTCTATGCCAGTTTCAGAATTACATAAAATGAAAGAGTCCATATCATTAGGTGTAGAATAAATAGGATATTTTTAAGGTATTTCTACACTACTAACCATGTACTTCATTAGAGTCTCTCTGTAAAGTTTATTGGGTTGACCAAATACTAAAATAGTGGCATAAGACATGTCTGATTGTAGAGATACTTGCAATTTTTCTCCCCATGAGCGAGATAACAGCATTCCATACTTAGGAGGGATATCAGCTACTACAATATCCATGACTATTATTTTTCGTGGGTATCGAACTAAAGTGACACATAAATCTTTGATTAAACCTAGACATTTCACTTTACTGGAATCAAATGAGAAAAGATCTTCATAAGGTCTAGTGATGCCTAAATTCAAAGTTTCAATAATGGATTTTGGCATTAAATTATGTGAGGCTCCTGAATCTAGCATAGCATTATGTAAAATCTGATCATGAATAGTCGAGCTAATGTAGAAAGGAGGAACTCCTCCTTCTTGGTGTTTTCCATTTACCTCAGGACCAAATATTAGTTATGGTTGGTCATCATTTAACTTAACAGAGTCTTTTCCTTCATTCATATTTAATGTGTCATTGATCTATGATTTGTATAAATCATGCTTAACCAACTCTATTAAAGGAATTGGTATCTTCAATTTAGCAATTTTAGTTTGGATGTTAAATGGTGCTTGTGTTTCTCTTCACAATAGGTTTTTCATTTTTTGTTTTTGTTTCCATTGTTTTGTTGTTTTTTCTTTTCTTCTTAGGACAAGTGGAGATGCAAGTGTCATGTAGTTTTGGAGGTTTCAAGAATCATGCCAGCTTGTTTTAGGATCAACTGGGATCGCGATTAGGCAACATATGTTTTTTTATCAAATTGTTGTTTTAAAGGTGTGTTTTTTTGTTGGCGAGGGAACAGTTCAAAGAAGACCCGTATTCAAGGGTTGGGGCTAACAAAGGAATCCGTAGTCTAGAACTATCATTGACATTATCACTCTACTCGGGTTTCACAAGAGTCTCACCGAGGAGGCCACCACCACATGTAGCGAACAGATCGACAGGCAGGAAGGATCCGCAACTCATAATTATCATTGAATTGATTGCATAAACATAGGTATATACGCAAGAACATTCATAGAGCGAGCAGGTATTAAGAAAATAAAATTTAAATCATTATAACCAACATGCATGCATCAGAATTACACCATAGGACAGCAACCTTCAATTGTATTGATATCTTCACCCACATTCATAGTTACATAGCTTCCGCAAGGAGAGCTTTCAGTCTGATACATATGCCTTACATAACAGAAAGGTAAATGAGAGAACCCTAGGAACTACAGAGACCTCCTGGCCGATCTCCTTCAGTCGCTCTACATTCCTTCTCCTGTTGCACACACCTTCTTTCGGCCGGGTGACTGCTATTTATTCACCCATTATCACAACTGTTAGTTCCTCTTTGTGTTCTTCTTCAGCTGCTTCCGGCTTCTCTCTTATTATCTGCGTGTTCCGCTTTCTGTCTTCTTCTGTATATCCTCATGCACCTACTTTCTTCAGCTATCTCTTGCTTTTGCGCCGCCTCGATAGCTCCGCAACTTGCTGTACTTGCGACATGGTCGCGTTTGCCATGTGTCATCATGCCGCAACCCAAAAAGCCCTCTCGTTTTCAAAATTCAAAATATTCAAAATGGGTTTCCAAAACAAGGGCCCCAATAGGGCCCGACCACAATTTCTTGACTCGTCCCCGAGTCAATCACAAATGACAGTCTCTATCTCCATTTCCCTGCTTGATCCCGTGCCCTGTTCGCCCTGTGTGGCTTCATCCTGTGCCTGTTCCTGCTGTGCGCCTTCAGCTTGTTCCTGCTCTCGCTGTGCGCCTCCAGGGGGTTGTTCAAACAAGGGCCCCAACTCTGGGACTCTGCGGAACACTGTGGCTTTGAGCTCAGTGAAGGCCGACATAGCCTGCTGCCACCCCTACATCAGTTAATCCATTTCGTCAGCAATCTTGGTGACAACAGCCTCCTCAATGTGCACCGGGACGACCCCGAACACCGTGTTAAGCTGGTTCTTGGCCTCGGCGGCTAGCTGTTGCATTGATCTGGCACTGGATTGAATGGGCGGACGGAGTTCATGAATTACCTGTTTGGCTGCCGCGGAGTTGGCCTCGGTTTGCTGAATCTGGACTTCGAGCTCGTCCGCCTGAGCATATAATTGATCCAACTGCATGGGATCCGCGGTCTCCTAAATTTCCCTTGAAATCTGCTGCAGCTGTGCGGAAATGGGCTGCGTTTTGACTGTAAGGGCTAGTGAACACTCCTGAAGACTTTTCAGGAGGTCGTAAGCCTCGCGCGCCGTAGAGGTAAGGGTCGCCTGCATTTGAGCAGCCTGGCTCTGCTTAGCTGCAACCTGTGCGGAATATACACCCTCGGGGTCGGGTAGCGCTGGCTGTGCGGCTAACGCTGCGTGAAGCTCCTGGTTCTCCCTGTGTAGGCTGTTGTAGGCGATTCGGAGGTGGAACGCCTGTGCGACGAGGTTGGTCATCGTGACATCGAGAGGCAACTGAGGGTAATGATCCCTGACATGCGGCCATAGTTCGGAAAACACCTGAGTGACGTTGCTTAGCTGTCCTTCCAGCTGCTCCTATGCTGTTCGGAGCTGGTTGCGCTGTTCAGTAAGCGCGGTAATTTGCTGCTGCTACTCATCGCACTGCTGCTAGAGCTCCGAATGAAGCCTTTCGGCTTGCTGGGCCGCCCTTTGAATGAAGAAGTACAGCTGAGCTGTATCCCAGGTCTCTAAGTTGGCGGTCCCTGAAGCGCCCTGTTCCGGCCGTCTTTCCTGCAAGGGTTTCCCACTGGCCACTGATCGGTTAGAATGCTCGGCAGGGGATGGTGGCGTGGCCTTTGGGTGTGTTGAGTCAGCCATGTTCAGATCTGGCTGTTCTTGCTGATCAATGTGGCCTGGTTGTGGAGGGACCGTTGGCTCAGGCTGAGCCTCAACAGAGTCGGACACAATGCGTGTCTGCTGTGTAAATATATCAGTAAGAGAAATGTGGGGTTCTTCCGCTGGGTCGACCGGTGGTACTACCGCGGCAGTACTAGAGTCAACTTCGGCCCCACGGTCCCCACCAAGGAGTTCCCGGATGATGGGGTCGAACACAGTGGCAGATGAATTGGATGGGGCGGATGAAGTGGTAGGCGGATGAACGATGGACGGTGTGGTGGAGGCATGTGGAAGGCGAATATTGATGAACTCGGATGGGTCAATGAGGGGTTATTCTTGAATCAACACCCCTATGCTCGGTGGCAGTGGTGGATCATCAGCAGTGAGGTCCACCACCGGATTTGCCTCGGTGGTGCGGGCCCTCTTGGCTTGAGGGGCATCTGGTTGATCCGTGGGCTTGCTTTTCTCGCCCATCGGGGTCATGATTGGACTCGCAGAGGTAAACGGGATAGTGGGGATGGGGGAGGTGAGAGGAGCGGTCTGGGGGTGCGAGGTGGAGCGAGTGAGGTGAAACTCAGAAAATAAAGGGAACGGAGTAGCACCGCTGGAAATAACCTGGGCCACCACATTGAAATTGCGTACTTGTGTGTTGAAGTGGCGGACGACGGGGACGAGCGGTTTGGGGAGTTCCTGTGGTGGCGCTGCCGCATCCATCTCGGCAGACTGTTGCAATGGCAACATCCGCTCAAAGTTGTATCTGGGGATCCCGTCGCGGGTGTCCCTCGTGACCCCCAGCCACGAACATAATTCGTGGTGGAAGGTGGCATCGTCCAGCTGGAATTTCAAGGGCGTCATGCAGAAGGTGTCCTCCACCACGCAAGTGGGTCGGAGGTAAGTATGCCTGTGACTTACCCCGAACCACACTTGCTCACTGTAGTCATCCAACAGGTTCTAGGCACCCGCTGCTGGCTGGTTATAACGTCCGTCATTAACCCATACCAGCCCCGGAACGCTTCAGCATTCACCTGTTTGGTGCTCGGATTAGCCGACACCTTCCATGGAACAAAATTCATCGCGAGAGGCTGGCCCTCTGAAATCTCCACTGGGAACCAGATGAGGGGAGTGTGCCATTTCCACATGGTGAAAGCAACGATCAAATAGCCATAAATAAAAGTAGTAGAGCGCTTATAATTCTCCTCGCACGCGTCGAATAGTTATTTTAACAAGAAGGAGCACCAATTCAGCTTGGTGCCCTAGACACAGTGCTCGGCAATGGAGATAGTGTCCAAAGTGCATTCGCCCTTGGTGTAGTGCCTCATTGTCTTGTTGGAAATGAGGTAGCAAGCGAACCTAATCTCGGGTTTATTGATGAGGTCTATCTTGGCTCCTTCCCCCCCTGGGGGGTGCCATATTTGACATAGAGGTCCACGTCTCCCGACTTTCGTGCGCGCTTGGAGGAGGTTTGACAGGCAGTCGAGACGTCTGCGCCATCCTGCGAAAGCCCTGTGAGACGATGAATATCTTTAGCATGAATGGGAATTTCCTTGTTCAGCCACAAGGACCCATTCTGGATACGGCTGAGGAGGAAGCGTGTGCACTGCAGAGCCGGCCCTGTGGTCCCGAAGACCGAAAGATTTATTAAGTTCATCAGAGACGATTGCTGAAGGCCCCTGAACTCTGGTAACACTCGGTTGGTTTAGTTTCCGGCTGGGGTGTAGTAGTGCTCCATATACACCTGCCAATGGAGGGACGGGAATTCGGCAGCGTCTGAAAGGTTGGCATCGATCAAGGCTGCATTATCATATTTCCCAACCAGGGACTCGGTCTTGTGAATTCTACTGTCGAGCTCTGGTTCAGTGACGGCTGGGATGGCCTTCGGAATTTTGGCTCGACGCTGATAGACCTATAAAATTCGCCTTGGCGTCCTCTCTTGGTGCTGTGGGTCTTGAAACTTCAACTGCTCTGGTGCTGCTGCAATTGCTAATTCAAACTGGTCCGACATTCTCGTGCTTTTGATTTGCATGCAAGTTATGTCATCACCTGGCACGAGTGGAGTTGATGAGACCCCTTAACGAGTTAATTCCTGCTGGCATTATTTTCTACGATAATCATGCGATCAATCGCGTGCCAATGGGTATTCTGACAGTTGCTGACGGTGGCATGGGGAAATGGGCAGACGCGACGGCTGAGGTAACTGCGGATGATGGCAAAATGA
This sequence comes from Pinus albicaulis, assembly GCA_034641835.2. Taxonomy (NCBI): domain Eukaryota; kingdom Viridiplantae; phylum Streptophyta; class Pinopsida; order Pinales; family Pinaceae; genus Pinus; species Pinus albicaulis. The sequence goes on along the minus strand of CM076582.1, from coordinate 1,263,305,804 downwards.
TTATGGCAAGTGTTACACAGACTTGTCAAATCGTCCTGCCATTCCCCGTCCCGCACAATGGAGGACCCATTTCGGTGACCGTGGACATTGTCATGCTTGGAATCATCATCAATGCATCCTCTTGAACGTGAGCTTCATTTGCCCCGAGACATCTCTCCGTAAAAGTCATGAAAACAAAAACTCTTTAGCATTGGTGCGTGCTGCCTACCCGCGCTAAATGAGAAATTATCGCAAAGGGGATTATCTCACTTGGCGCTCTGGGCTGCCAGGACACGGTTGCCACCATTTAATATGAAATAAGGATGATGGTTGAGTTCTAACAAATCTATACAAACCATCACCTATCTTGAGTTGGGAGGTTACACGGAGTTCTATGAGGGCGGTTTTGCCACTCTATGGAAGCCTCTTGTTGATTAAATAACCCCATAATAATAGGGATCCCAACTCCTCCTTCCCCATCTATAAAAGCTTTTTCAAATCAATGGCAAGCTAGTCTTGAAGTGCCTAAGCTCTGAATCTCCATATTCCCAAGAGCCTTTGTGTTGTAAAGCACCCTCTCTTTCCCCTAAGGCTGACTCAAGTAAGGAGACCATTGTCACGAGACTCTGGAGAGGTTTTCCCTTTCCTTGGCGAGCTTTGCGAGACGTGGACTACTGGAGACCCGTCCGAAGGAGACCGCGACGTCAGAACTTGGTTGTAATCTTTCTTCGCTGGTTATTTAATAGATGATTATGATTATGGTTCCACTCCGTTTTACATCATGTTAATGCGAGTAATGTCCTGTCAGACTGACGTTTAGTTACGTATGCTGGTTTCTGTGCTTCTATATGTTCGTTTCTTCCATGTGCAGGTGTTCATCCGCGGAGATCGTGGAGGGATTGTGATCTGCCAAGCTCGAGGAACGGGGACGCTTCTTCTTCAGATCCTAGCGTTGGAATCCAGGTAGGCTCTTATCTCCAGCCTTTTCATTCGTAATTAGGAACCTGCGTCATGACATTGTTTGTTTGTTGCTAGACCCCTGCTGGGCTAGTAGGGATCGCCTCTGTCCGCAGAGGGGATTTACCTCCTCAACACAAGGTTACTTCCAATTATGGTAATTTATGATTCAAATCTGGACGATCCTACGGACTGATACAAGTACTGAATAACATGACCTGGACTGACACTAACACGTTTGTGAATCCTACGGGGATGACACGCTGGACACGCCCCTCCCCGACCACAGTCGGTTGCGGTGCAGTCCCGCAATAGAGTGATTATTGACAAATAATGCGGGAACGAAAAACACTACCTAGGCTCATCCTGGTTGCGGGAGAGTTATTCGACTACGCTACACTACGGGTGCTCTCGGGTGCGAGAGTTATTGATGAATGTTGGAATAAACTTACTCCTAGTAGGGTTTCAGGCGTGCGCCATTCACCCATCCCGGTAAAACAGTACCATCCAGCCGAGCCAAACAAATAGCACCGGACTCTCTAATCTCGATGACAAAGTAAGGTCCTAACCAGTGCATCTGCAACTTTCCTGGGAACTTCTGGAACTTGCTGTCGTATAAAAGGACCTTGCCGCCAACCTGGAATGTCTTGTTCTTAATGTGGCGGTCGTGCCATGCTTTCTGCCTGTCCTTCTGAACCTTCTGGTGAAATTCGGCCAGGAACCGGGACTCGTCCAGTTCCTGTAGCTCGTGGAGGCGTTCTTGAAGAGACTCCTTTTCCGAAAACTTGAGGGATGTGGCAATTAAAAGGCTTGGTACAATGAACTCGGCGGGAACCACAGCTTCCCGGCCTACACCAACTGGAACGGTGTCTGGTTGGTCAAGTGCTTCACCGTAGTCCGGTAGGCCCAGAGTGTCGCTGGTAGCCGTTCATCCCAGTCATCCCGCTGTGCGTTACATATCTTTGTTAACCCCTTTTCAAGAATTTTATTAAACACTTCAACAGTACCATTGGCCTGCGGGTGGTACGGGTTGCTTTTGTGATGCTGAATCATAAATGTGTTCAGCAGTGACTTGACCATGTCATTAATGAAATGTGTGCCTTGATCGTTGGTCAAACTTCGTGGGCAGCCAAACCTGCTGATGATGTTTTCAAAGATAAACTGTGCTGCTGTATCCGTCATGCAGTCTCGCACCGCCGCCACCTTGGCCCACCGAGTGAGGTACTCGGTTGCGGTAATGATGTATCGGGCCTTGGAGTGTCTGGCGACCAGGGCTATGGGACCTACGAAGTTGACGGCCCATTTCTCGAACGGCCGCAACACATGCACTGGGTGTAACGGAAGCTCGTCCCTGTGACAGGGCCTCCCCGTTCGCTGACAGACATTGCATCGCTTAAAAAATGTCTTACAGTCTGCGTGGACCGTCGGCCACCATAGGTCGGCCTGGAGTACCTTCCTCGCGGTGGGTTTTTCCCCAACATGCCCTACCACAACACTATTGTGGCATTCTTACATCACAACGTCGTGCTCGTGGTCAAGTACGCACCTGCGTAGAACCTCATCAAGGCCCAGTTTGTACATCTGCCCCGCAATCAATTGGTATTCGACAGCTCGGACGACCAAGTGGCGTTTCTGGAGTGGGGTGTAGTGCTGAGGGCACTACCCCGTGGTCAGATAGGTGGCAATCTCGGCCAAGTAATCTGGGACAGCTTCGACTCAGAAGAGGTCAGCGTCTGGCAACTGATCATTGAGAGAGCCATCGTTCTCCGCCGTCTCCAACCTAGATAAATTATCGGGCCCGACATTCAACCTCCCGGGCTTGACAATCACCTCAAACGTGAATTCCTGGAAAAGTAGAAGCCAGCGACAGATCCGTCCTTCCAAAACAGGCTTGTTCACCAAGTATTTTAATGCAGAGTGGTCCGTGAAGAACTTGAATTTGCCTCCTAGAAGGTAGTGGCAGAATTTCTGGAGTGAATACACCATTGCCAGGGCCTCCCACTCGGTCGTGGTGTAGTTATGCTCTGCATTGGACAACTTGCAGCTGGCGAAGTAGACTGGGTGGTCAACTGTCCTCTCCCTGGGTTGCGCCAAGACAGCCCCAAGTGCAATACTGGATGCATCGATATGCACATGGAACTGCTTATCCCAGTCTAGGTGAACCAGAATAGGCGTCGTTGCCAGTTTTTCCTTCAGAGTGTTGAGGGCCGCCCGACACTCCTCCATCCACTGGAAAACTTCATATTTCTGTAGCAGCTTTTCTAAAGGGGCAGTGATCTTTGCGTAATTTCGGATAAACCGCCTGTAATATCCGGTGTGCCCAAGCAGTGCGCGCAAATGCTTCACTGTTTTGGGGGCTTCCATGTGGACTATCACTGCGACCTTAGCGAGGTCAACAATGTGCCGAAAGGGACTGCAAAAATACATTTCTTCAAGTTCAGGGAAATCTGCAGTTGGTGGCACCGTTCGAACATAATATGCAACAGGGTGGCGTGCTTCTTCAGCGAGCTGTAGACAGTCCAATCATCCATGTAGACCTCCAGGAACTTGTGGATATACTCCCAAAAAGTAGCGATGACAATCCGGGAAAACACGGTCGAGGCATTCTTCAAGCCAAACGGCATTACATGGTATGCGAATGATCCCCATTCAGTGGTGAACATCGTCTTCATCTTGTCTTCCTCTGCAATGCGCACCTGATGATAGCTGGAGAAACCATCAGTGAAAGAGTAAGCTTCATTTCCCGCAACATGATCCAATACTTCATCACTAAACGGAGTTGGAAACGGATCATGGATGTAGGCGTTGTTCAGACTCCGATAGTCGACACATACGCGTATCTCCGCCTTGTCCTTCTTGTTCTGAATGACAATGGGACTCACCCACTCTGCTTCTTCCACCGGAAAGATGAGACCTACGGCCAACATCTTGTTGATTTCCATCTTGACCTTTTCTTTGATCCGTGGGTTCAGCCGATAGGGTCGGTGCTTTACGGGCCTGGCATCTGGTTTCAGCATAATGCGCATCTCGCCGAGGTCACCCTTGATGCCCTTCAGATCTGCAACCGAAGAAGGGAACAAGTCCTCGTATTCCTTGAGGAGGTTGAAAATATCCTTTATCGCCTCCTCGTCCCAGTAATCCCCAACTGTCGCCATCTTGGGTTTGTCCTCCGTACTTATGTTCAATTTATTTGTCTTTAGCGGTTGTAAATGGATGCCTTCGGTCGTCGGTTCTTCATTGATGTTCTGTTCGCCTTCCTTCTCTTCGAAGTATAAGTGCCTGAGGTCCTCCAGACTATCATCGTTTGGATCGCCGTCAATCCGTTTGCAAACCAACTCGCGCATGGCCTCATAACGTGGTGCAGACGTGCCCCCATCGAGCTCGGGGTTGCGGAAAAACAGTACTCCCTTGATAGCCTGTAGTGCCTTGGTCACTAGCTCGATTTCTCCCTCGAACGAGAAGCACCGAACAAACTTGTCCGTGACTTCCCGCCAGGATCCGGTTCCCCTTTTCTGCTCTTCTTCCAAGTACTAGGCCTGGGGAATGGTATCTAAGGATTGAATGAAACGATGTACCCACAGCTCTTGCGGGTATCCCAGAACTTTCCACTGTTCCTCACAGCTCTTCAGGTGGTCTCGCAGATCGGAAATCCCTTTGTACCTGTGCCTACTCCGAGGGCCTTCGTCTTCTTTAAACCGCGCTCGCAACGCCTCTGCCACGCAACTCCATTGCTTTAGGGTGTTGCGGTGGTTCCTCCACCACCTTGCTGACGTGGACTGTAGTGCTACATCTAAAAGTGGTATCCAGCGTCCTTATGGTACAACGTCCTCAACTTTGGCGATAAAGGTATTGACAGCCTGTATGTTTGAGAGGGTGGGGTAATTTCTAAACTCAGCCCCAATCCAACGGACTCGAGCAATGGCAGCACATCTCCGCACACTGGTCTCGTACCCACCCTGCTGCCAATCTTCCCACGCGAGCTCCGAGCCCAGCTCCGAGCTCCAGACACTGCGCCAGTTGACAGAGCCTGTTGCGGTCGGGTTGATATAGTCCTCCCGCTTCACTGCAGTCATCTGGTAAAGGTGGTCCACCATCTGAGCATCCCCCCGGTTGTCCATGGTTTTGGTATATTGCGGCCCTTGATATGGGTCAAGGGGCTGAGTGACCCAGAATTCTCCATCTTCGAAGATCATAAGCTCCTTTTTGAGGTCGATGATGGCGTAATTCTCAAAAGCCCATTCGATGCCTAGCAGGGCGGGGTAAGGATCCTTGTCTCCCATAATATCAATAACCTCAAAATCTGTGTAAGTCTTTTCCCCCGCAATGTCGACCTCGACCCCTTCGAGTCGGCCGATTGGCACGATGCAGTACTGATTTTCCATTCTAAGTTGGATTGGCGAATAGGTCAGCCGTGGAAGTCCAAGAGCCTCCCACTTCTTCCGCGGCAAGATGTTGACGTCAGACCCAAAGTCAAGCATGGTATCGCTGATTTGGAATCCCACCACCTGTGTATTAAGCCAGAACTCTTTTCCCGTACGTCGCTTGTTCCGCTTGACACGCTACACGTACTGGGGTGTCGTGTCCACAGGGTCCCTCGGCCCGGTATCCTTCTACAATGCATCCTGCAGAGTATGCTTGAGCTGGTCCCGCATCGAAGCATCATCAACAATCTTGAGGAACAGTTGTAGCCAATCTTCAATCAAGTTCCCCATAGCGCGCTATTCTTCGGAGCCCAACATCGGGGGTACCTCAAGGCCCCCGGTTTCCCTCCGCTGAGCAAAAGCCTCCACCGCCTCCTGGAAATACTGCTTCTACACATCCAGCTGGATCAATTACTTTGGGGAGGCGGGCCGAATAACCTAGACTAGCTCCTTCTCGTGAGCGTCCTCTCTTGTCTTCTTTCCACCCCGCGTGACGATTGTTACCTTCTGCATGGTCGGAGGCACAGTTCCTAGCAACTCGGAGCTTACCAGATTCGTGCCTCTCTGTCGTGCCCGTTCCTCCCACTTCTTAATGAGTTCTAGACAGTCCTCTGTTGCATGGGCGTTCACACGGCAATGGGAACACCAAGGACGTCGGGAAAGGGGGCATTCCCGAGCCACATGACCCTCCTGATCACAGTTGTAACATTTCACCGGACCGCGCCCCCCCTGTGCGGCCTCCGCGCATACCGCCGCCTCTTCCCCTAAAAGACTCGTTCACCCTGTAGGAGGGACAGTCCAATCTATCCGCAAAGTACGTTGAGAGCCCTGCACTGCTTAGTGCTATGAGTCGTGGAAACACAAAACTCACAGTACACGTTTTTTGGGACCGTGGAGTACTTCTGTAGTATCGGGCACATTCGAGGAGGATGTCCCATCATCGGACAAATCTCGCAGTATTTTGTAGCGGTTGTGTTCGGTTGAGGTGGGAACCCTGCATAGGGTTGTTGCGGCGGGTATACGCCCTGCAGACTCATTGCTGCTCCACCCCCCGTGGGTGGACCCCCTTGGATTGCCACGACAGAGGGCCCCACACCCTTGCTACGCAGCCTAGGACATTCAGTTGCGACGTGGCCTTCAACCAGGCAGTGAGTGCACCAAACATTCGGCCTGGCTAGTCTTATAGGTTGTATCTCCCTGAGCTTTTCTGTCAGACTAGCAATCTGATGATGTAGTCCCACTAAGGAAGGATCCTGCGGAGCCGGCCCCCTGTGATATTCCTGAGGGTAGCCCGCCATGGCCTGTTCTAAAGCGTCCTGCAAGTTATCAATCTTCTGCTGTGTGAGGGGGGTTCGTGTCAAGGGAAACAGAGCCTTGATGAATCAGTCCCTCTGATGGTTTGGATCGATCGGGTAGCTGATTTTCCCAATCGCGTCCTTGAATCGCTGCATTAGATCCCATGCGGTCTCTCCTTCTTTCTGCTTAATCTCCTAGAGCTTGGATAGACCCTGCTGGTCCATCTAGGGTAGTTTGAATTCGCGGACAAAATCCCGCTTTACGTCTGCAAGTACAAGATTAGGGTGGGCCTCAGACAACTTGATAAACCACCGCAGGGCCCTCTCTCTGAGCGTGGTTTGGAACTCTATTAGCTTCCCTGCATCTGGCGTCTGCCGAGCCCGCCATATGGCTTCGCAAAGATACCAGTGTTGCTCTACACCATTGTTGCCCCGACCAGAGAATTCTGGATACCGGGTGAATGACCCAGCCATATTGGCTTGTGAAGGGGTAACCAAGATAAACCCGCTAGGTCCTGGTTGCGTAACTGTACCGCTGGGAAATGCAATACTACTAGTGACGTTGCTACTGAAGTATGTCGCTGTCGACAATGAACTGCTGTGCAATTGACTTAATGCTTGTAATTTAACGAAAATATTACTCAAAGGTTGATAAAGTACAAGGGGAAGGAAGGGACCTTGCCATGCGAATTGTTGGAAGTAGGGCCGCCTGGACAGATGAATCCCGCCCGCTCTTGAAACAACCGCTGCATAGCGACGTACCATTCACCATCGGAACCTTCTTCGGGTTGCCCTCCTGCATCGTCTTCGTCAGTCGTCGTCTCTCCTTTTCTTCTAGCCAGGCTCCCATGCACCCTCCGTACTCCCATAATGGTCCCTTCTCTTTCCAGGGTATCCGCTGGAGTGTCCATAATCCCTATCCGCTAAGGCGCCTCCTCTTGATTCTTCCAGTCGTTTTCTCGTCATCTTAACTCCTGCATCACCCTTTCTCGCCACCTGTCGGCGATTTGCGCCCGCAAATGTGCACGTTGCTCCCTTAACCTTCTCGCGGCCTCAGCATCCATCCCCACTCCCCTCTTCACACTTTACGTAGCATTGGTCCCTTCAGCCCTTCCCGCAGCACTGGGGTTTTACGCTTCCATACTCGACTTTTGAAATTCCACCATCAGGGCCTTAATCCACAGCGGAATCTCCTTGAGCAGTTTCCCTCTTAACCCAGAACAGAATATAGCTTCATCCTTCGAGAAGGATTGGTAGCATTCAGTGACAAACTCTACAACATACTCGTTCAAAGTGGTCTCTACCCAGAAATCCACCGCGCGGGTCAATTCATTGTCCAACCGATGCAGAGCCACCACACCCCCGTGCACCCACGTGTGGTTTATCTTCCACGAGCTATCCCTAGGCACCTTCGTCTGTAACCTCCGCAACCAATTATAGAGGTCACTAGGGAACTTCCCCCAGAGGATCTCGTAAGTGTCACTGGCGGAATCTAAGAAAAGGACAAGATCCTTAAGCACGCTTCCCTTTTGATTCTTCAACTCCGCTTTTTGAGCAACAAACTGGTCCAGATGGTTATCCCACCATCTCTGTATTTCGCCTTCATAGATCCTTGATACCATGATCTAGTTCCCCTCATAACATGCAGGTCTCGGCAACGGAACCATTTTTTGGAGAGGAAACAGGTCTCGCGGCAAGACCCAGATTCAAGGGTTGGGGCCAACAAAGGAATCTGATGTAGTCTAGAACCACGTCGGCATTATCACCCTACTCCGGGGAGCAGAGAGTCTCACCCGAGGCGTGCCGCAACCACATGCAGAAAGGGAATAGATCGATAGCAGGGGAAGGATCCGCAACTCATAATTATCATTGAATTGATTGCATAAACACAGGTATATACGCAAGAACATTCATAGCGCAAGCATGTATTAAGCAAATAAAATTTAAATCATTATAACCAACATGCATGCATCATAATTACACCATAGGACAGCAACCTTCAATTGTATTGATATCTTCACCCACATTCATAGTTACATAGCTTCCGCAAGGAGAGATTTCAGTCTGATACGTATGCCTTACATAATAGAAAGGTAAATGAGAGAACCCTAGGAACTACAAAGACCTCCTGGCCGATCTCCTTCAGCCGCTCTGCATTCCTTCTCCTGTTGCACACACCTTCTTTGGGCCGGGTGACTGCTATTTATTCGCCCATTATCACAAATGTTAGTTCCTCTTTGTGTTCTTCTTCAGTTTCTTCCAGCTTCCCTCTTGTTATCTGCGTGTTCCACTTTCTGTCTTCTTCTGTATATCCTCATGCGCCTGCTTTCTTCAGCTATCTCTTGCTTATGCGCTGCCTCGATAGCTCCACGACTTGCTGTAGTTGCGACATGGTCGCGTTTGCCATGTGTCATCATGTCGCAACCCAAAAATCCCTCCTGTTTTCAAAATTCAAAATATTCAAAATGGGTTTCCAAAACAAGGGCCCCAACATTTTTGTCTTAGCAGCAGCAGATTTTTTAGGATCAGTTGATGTTTGAACAACAATGTCTGTAATGTCAACAATTTTAGGACTAGGTACAATTTTTGGACTAGAAAATTTCTCATTAGGATTTGAATTGCTATGATTTGAACTAAATTTTTGTTGGGTTTCCCTAGGGAGGATTTGCAGTACTTTGGTTGTAGGAGCTTCTACTGTTTTCTTTGTCTGAGTTTGAGGAAATTTCTTAGTAGGGGCTTCTACATTTTTCTTACTCCTAAGGTTATATTGCTTGTGAACTTCATTAATGGCAAAATCATAACCTTGCTTATAATCAAAAGACTCACCAGATTCTAATTGTAACTATTGTAATTCATATAATTCATGTTCTTCTAGTGTAAGAAAAATGGTATTATCATCATTTATACCCATTAGATTAATCTGAGTGTCTTCATCATCTTCGTTTTGGTGAGAACTTTCAGCATAGTTCTCTTGGAAAGGTGGTCTTATTGTTTGATCAAGTGTTGATTCTCTAGATTTACTAGTGTTGGTGTTTTTTCTAAATTTTGGATTTATTATTTGAGGGCCTTGTTGTTGATTATCCCACTGTGGTTTTCTTTCCATACTTTCTAGTCTATCCATCATTTTCTCCATGGATTTTTCTAAACTACCTATTTTACTATCTGATGTAGATGTTTCCTGTTTTATTGTTACCCTTATTTCATTTCTCATTCTTGCTCTCTTGGCTAACAAATTGGCTTCTACACTAACTACTATGTTTTGCATTCGTTTTAGTGTTTCTGGGTTCCTTTCCCTCAGTTGGTATGACATATCCATATCAAAACCATCAGGAAATTTGAGTAAATCTAGATCTCGTGGCGGTTTAATGCTTACTGGAATAGCATTATAGATACTATTGAATCTAGTACAATAGTCTTGAACTGGTTCATTAGGTCCTGTTTTTATGCGTTCATATTTAGACAAATTTTTTATTGGATTCTTATTTTTCCCCCATCTACTGATAAACAATCTATGGAAGGCTTCTAAATCAGCAATATGATTTGTAGGTAAAGCTTTAAACCATGTTTTTACTTCTCCAGCTAAAGTTTGGGCAAACAGTCTCATTTGGACATCAGATTCATCAATTTCATACAGTTCAAAATAGTCAAACATTTTGTTCACATGTTGTTGTTCAGTGTATTGACTGGTTCCATAAAATTGAGGGACTTTTCTTAGATAATCTTGGGGCATGTTATGTAACTGCCCTGGTAGGACCAAAGGAGCATGTATGGCAGCCATAACTAAGATTCTCGTTGGACTAGGAGGTAAATGTGTGGTGCTTAGTGATGAGGTTGAGGTACTTGCAGATGAAGTTGGTACACTATAAGATGTAATGGGAAATGTGGTCGAAATGCTTGAAAATGCAGCAGTAGTGCTAGAGGATGAACTTGCAGTATTTGGGGATGGAAATAAAACTCTAGGTTGAAGAGGAAGCTTAGGAATTAAGGATTTAGTGGAATGAGGTGTAGTGGAAATAATAGATGAGGTGGTACTAAATAAATTTGAATTTATAGACTCTAAATGACTAGTAGAAGGCTTAGGGGTATAGGCAGATAAAGCATTCAATTCAACTTAATGTTGAAAATAAGTTTCATCAATTTCCTTAATCAAAGTTGCAGTTAAAGCATCAAGTTTATCATAAACTTCTAGAGATTTTTCATCTGAATCAAGTTTAACAATTTCCTTTTTAGTTTCAATAAATGAAATGAAATCATGATCTATTACGCTATCATATATGGCACTTTCTGATTTAGTTCTAAACAAAGATTGCTCAAAATTTAAATCAAATTCAATGTCTTGTAAACTTGATAACTTATTGGGAAGAGAACTTTCTTTTATCAATGAATTTTAATTACCTAAACTTTCTACTTTTTTGTTTTTCTTTAAAATTATGTCAGGATTATCTACTATTACAGCAGGTTCTGGATCAGGATTAGACCTGGTATAGTAGATTCTTCTAGAAGCCAGAATTTTAGTTTTTTATGAAAAGTTTACTTGACAACCCTTTAAAACAATCTTAAGGTGAAAATATAGATTAAAGTATTTCCTTTAAGATTTATTTAAACACTGAGGACTCGTTAGTTCCCTAGTATGGTCGCCAGTATGTTATCACTCCAATAATTCTCAAGGTTGTTAAGATTTGTGTTTTTTGGTTTAAAGAATATTAGAGGTAACCACAAACCTACTTTTAAGCCTTAGGATCTAGCTTTCCTGATGCTCGGAGAGGACTTTCTCTATATGATTTATCTTTGTTGATTTTAGGCTAATTATGTAGGATTACTTGGGATTTTGATTTTGGATTTGGTTTGGTTTGGTGGTGAAATCACTGGTTCAGATGGATAGATGTAGGTCTGAATTCCATTGGGCTAATGGAGTCAAAGTGTCAAGCAACAGAACCAGGATCAAGGTTCTAAAGGGAAGTATTCACAGGGCAAGATAGTTGAGTAACCTCATATCCTTAGGCTGATGGTGAAAATGGTTTCAATCGGGGTAAGAGAGAAATTAAGGGTTCTCAAATCCGGATAATGAGTGAAAAGACAGAGGTCAATCGAATCTAGGGAGCCATTAAGAATTCCCTAATCTGGATATTAGTAGAAAAGATAAAAATGACATAACAGTTCAAGACAGAGTGCTTTTAAACATATTCTGAAATAGTATTCCTGTTATAAATTTAGATTTAGAAAACATGCAAGTGTATGAAAACTTCAGAAAGAAACAATTGAACAAATAGAAATTACTTCACTATAGTGGCCCAACACATGAATCGTGTAATATAATCTCTTTATTGCTTTAATCCAATCTGCTGACTTCAAATTGGTACAATCACCCTCAGGTTCGAGAATAGTACAACTATAGAAATGTTCAACAATTCATTCACACTCAATACTTCGAAATGTGAAGTATTTATAAAAAAATTCTTACAAAATATCCTAAAACAAACTTAGGAATTATTCATGGAAAAATAAATATCCTCTTGCAAGAAGATAGAGACAATTATCTAACTAATGCAATTTGTCCCTGTTTTTATCGAATGTGTTGTTTGTTATCTTTTATTTGTTGTTGATTTGTCTCTTTGTTGTTTTCTCAACGAAGGTTGTTTGTTAGGCAGTGGAGTGTCCTTTACGCTGGCAATCTTTCACTCTGATTTATCATCTCTGATTTGACTTTAACTATGACTTTCACCCGATACACTTTAACACTGATACTCTTTAACTGTCTCTGTTTTTACTGCAAACTGTAAAATTGCCTGCTTTGTTTACCTTTTTTTTTACTGTTATATTTCTCATTGACTGTCATGTTTTACTTCTTTGACCTTCATAGTAAATCAGTCAATTTCTCCCAAGATTCTGCTTCTATTAATTTGATCTTCACCATCCTTCTGAATATTTCATCTACCTCTGTATATTTTGAAAAGGTAGTCTTATTGACAAATAGGTGTTTTATCTCATGTTGCAGGTAAAAAATATTTTCTAAAGTCTTGTAGAGAACTTTCCTTGTTGGAATTCCTTATGAAGAAGGAAGGTTAGCTTGATCCTTGGACACTTCTCTCATTTTCTTATCATAATCCTCTTGTTTCATCAATTTGTCATGAATAACTAGAGGATTTGGCAGGCCTTTCTGTCTCAGAATGTCAAACTTCATCATGAACCTGGTTATGGAAACCTCCATGTTTTGACATTTTTCTTCTAGTTGTATCATCATATTCCTTTTAGAAATCAGCTTCCTAACTTCTAGGATGGTTTTTGTTCTATCAATAATTCCAATTTCTTCTAATTCTTGCTTATTTTTGGAATTAAGGAATTTTATGATTTCATTAGCCTCCTCTGGCTTCTTGCCAATTTATTCTTTGATTTTTTGGATGGCTTCTCCTGCTGCTTTGATGAGATTTTCTTATTCATAAATAACCTAGATTGATGGCCAATATCATTGACAGATTCAATGATATTGGCCCATAGCTGTTGCTTGGCTTCTGCCATTGGTTCTTTTAGTGTTAGATCTTTTTCTAACTTCTTTAATTTCTCTGTCAACCTATTTTCTTTTTGTTCTTCATTCTTGTGCATAATATGAGCAAGTTTCTTTTCATCCTCCATACTTTTCAGCTGTTATTTAAATCTGTTGATTTCATTTGTCTAAATAGACATTTCCTACATTGCTTTAACTAATCTACTTGCTTCATCAGTTGGTTGTGTTGTTGATGTAGATGACTCTGTTGCTGAAGTAATTGCTAAGGTGACAAGAAGTGTTGTGGCCATTGGTATTGAAGGGGCCAATGACTCTGCTAATTTGGAAGGAACAACAGTAATGACTACAAGAATGATGGTAACAGGAACTTCTTCTAATCTGGATTTTTTCTCCTGTACTAACTTGTCCATTTCATTTTCCATTTCTTTTATTTGGGCAGTCAACTAAAGAATGAGATTCATCATCTCATCTTTTTGGTTTGCATCCTGTAACACTTATTTTTCCTGAGGATGTTCAATAGGAGGCAGTTTCAATTGCTTCTTTAATGCAGCAATGTCTACATTCTTCTTTTTTATTAGTTCATCTGCAACTTTTACATTATTAGGATCATATCCTACTTCAATAATCAAATCTTCCAGTGGATTGATTCTGTTATCCTTAGCCTGTGAGGATGCTTTTACTAATTTGAGATGATCTTTGATGTTCCCTAAAGTGTTTTGCAACTTTTGTACACTCATGGCTTTATTTTTCATTGTTGAATACAACACTTCACTAGTTTGTTTGTGAAATTCTATCTAGTCGATTGGATGAAGATCTTCTGCTTCAACTTCATATGATGTCTTTTTGTAATCTGATGATGATTTGGGATGCTTTACTTTAGGCTGCAGGAAGATCATCTGCATCCTCCTAGTCTTGTAGTCAAATGTAGAAAGTAACCTACTCTGATCACTAGGTGACTGCTTCAATTACTGTGTGTATGTATTAGCTTTTAAATCTTCATTTATGATCTTTATTTCTTTGTATTTATGCATAATATCCATATCTTTGTCTGTTGGTTTATTGGATGTCATGGCTCTAGCAGTGGAGCTCAAGAAGGTTAAACTCAGTGACAGGGTCACTAATTTTAAAGTCTCTATCTACTAAAGGAGTGTGTTCCACATCTACAACTGGCGATTTCAGGGGATTTACAATAAAAATACCTTTGGAAGCCATTGATTATTAATTTTTTATCAATTGATTACTCTTTTGACTTAGAAAAACAATTCCAGGCCTTTAGGAGTGCCTCTGAAAAATTAATACAGTCTGCAGAAGGGTTTGAGAAACCTAATTGATAAAAAAATTAGTCTTTGTGATCGAAAATAGTCTCAAGCCTTGGGAATCTTGTGAAAATAGGTCCAGGGTTTGCAGAAAAAACGATTTGGGAAGCTACAGGGATTGTTTTAGGTCTTCAGAGGATCCTAAATGGGTTTAATGGTTGAATTAGTTTCTTGATGTAAGTATTGGCCTGAGCACTAAGTAATACCTCGAGAAAAATGAAGATTATGGTTTGCAGAAGGGTTTATGACGCAGTGGAGGTTCTTTGAGGCTTCGTTGGTCTTTATAAAGCTTCAAATCAAGTTCTGGAGTGTCTTTTGACAGCAAAGAGTATTGAATTCTGGTAAAAGGACTTGAAATAAGGTCGGTTGAGTAATTTGTGCTTTGAAATAGGTCGATAGTAGCTCTGTATGCGAAAATTGTAACAGAAAGGATGAAAAGGCACAATTGGGCAGTTTTATTTGTGTTTTAACCAACAGAGATTAAAACATTAATGCGCGGGTCAATTCAAATGGAGGTGTTTTTCGCAACGGACAATAATACAACCCAATGGTTTTTGCATGGGTGAAAGGTGGTAAGCAGTATAATTTGGATGGATGTGATCGAATGGAATCCTGCCACGTCACAAGGAGAGGGGACATGAAATCAATTCATTTTGCAAGGTCGAAGGAATGGTATCGATCAGGTAATAGGATGTGTGAAAGAGGTTATTGGTCGTTGGATTCGATCAATCAAGATCTGACGGTTGAGTGAATGCGATGGATCCATCAGTATTTTGATGGGTGGGGCCAGGTCCTAGTCAATGTAGTTTATGCGAAATGGTTATAATATATATGCAAAGGGTTTATGTTACATGGGGTCAGGACATTATAGTAGGCGGGTTTTAATACAAAGCTACTGGGGTTAGGGAAAGTGCGACTTATGTATAGGCAGGGATAATATAATAACATTTATATGTTTAATTAACATAAGGGTTGGGACTTTATAACAAGAAATTAATATATACGGGGTTTACGTCTATTTAAGGGAATTAATACATAAAGTTAATATGTTAATAATATACACTGAAATGTTAATAAGTGTGAGATTTTAAAATACACTAAGGATAGTGTTAAAACTTAATATTGGGGTTGGATTTTCATAGTGGGGCCCAATATTAATGTTTTAAACTTGAAAATTTAGGATAAGTGTATTTTAGGGGGTATTTGTAAATGAAAAGTGGAATTTAATTAGGATTTAACTTTTCCAAAGGAAAATTTGCATTTCAACTTAGGAAAAGGGGTTTTGTAAGGGAAAAAGAGTGAAGTAAGGGGAAAGAATAAAAATGAAGGGGAAGGGGTATTTTTACAAGGGAAATTAGTAAATATGAAATGACCAATTTCTTCTATCCATGCCTTGTGAAAACTGCTTTTACCTACCCATCACCTACCCTAACATTTTATCTTCATTTCTTTGGGTGCATTTGAGCTTGCATACCCTTATTCATTTTTATTTTAACAACAAATTATCTAATTCTAACCTTATTACTTCCAAGGGCTTAGATTAAACTATTGAGCTTCTTATTATCCTCTACCTAACTACTGATCTGCCAAGATTAGACAGTTTGGCTAGATCTTTATTCTCTATCTATCAGCATGAAATTTAAAGCATGATAGGTCAAGATTAAATAGTTTTACTTTCATGGAGTGTGGCCTCTTTGACAAGCTGCACACAATATTGTTTTTCAAAGTAAAGTAAACAGTAGTGGCATTTGAATTTTCATCACTTTCATGAGCTATTTTATCTTTCTTTTTTTGTTGGGGTTCATTTTTATATTCTTTTTTGTCTTTTATCTTTGAGTCCTTTGATTTTTATTTTAGGACTTTTACCCTCTTTACATTTTTTATTTTTTATGATATGGGAAAACAATTTGCAAAAAGAAAATTATGTACATATTACAAGACTTGATCAAAGTCAATTCAAAATTATGAATCTTGTTATTATAGGACCCTAACAGGGGTCAAATAGACTTTTCTAGACTCAAAAATAACATTTTATTTTAATTACAAATTGCTCGTAAGGGACTTTAACTCGACAAAATTTATTATTGATTCATGAAGCCCTATAAGCATGAAGAACATGTTTATCTAGAAAAATAATAATAATATTGTTTTTTTCTTTTTTCTTTTTTCATAAAATTTTCATTGATACAAGTACACATATAATTATGAAGATCATTCCTAGTTACATTTACTAAAACTCCCTGTTAACAATGGAGGTATTCATAATTTCACAATAAGGTGCAATAATTCTCAAATTTACTTGAATGTTATGTACCCAAAACAACACAAGAAGGATTACTCACATTTCTAATGGAACTTACCCATAAACTTCTTGTATCCCTATATAATTACCATTAGTCTCTCCCATGTAACATCTATTAGACGGTACACCATAATAGATACAAACATAATATGAGATGATCACAATAAACTTCGATATTTAAAACTGCTTCGTCCACTTAATTCAAAGATTCATTAAATCTTGAGATCATGACAAGTGACGTACAAGAAATCTATAGTACACTGAGGCAATACGTCAAAACTGACAAATTTTATACAAACAGTTGTACATAACAAAATGTACATGAACATGGAGTTGAGAAATCAAGGGTATTGTACATTAGGGTTTGATCCCTCTTACTTGATAATTACTTGTGAGATTTATTTGATTGATTTCCAAAACCATATATTACATGAAGATCACAAGAATAAAAGGAACACAAGACATAGGATCCAAGCTAGGGAAAAACCCCTCCAAGGGGAAAACCCAAAAATGAAATTATATTCTTATAGAATCAGTTCAAAGTGAGATCACATTAAATACCTAAAGTCCAATATCAATACCTCCTCAATCACAAGACAACCCTCCAAAGAATACTTCCTCAAACAAGTCAAAGTGCACAAGGTCAACGACTTTAAAATTAACCCCACTTCAAAATTTGAACTGGAATTTACAAGTTTTCCACACTATAGCTTTATATAAATTTTAGACCTACAATTTTATAAAATGTCAGTCGTGCAACTTGAAAATATGCCCCAGAATTTTGCACGTGTGAACAAAGATGAAAAAAATAGAAATACTTACTTATTTCTTACCATGGATCTTCTTCTCGTTAACCTTCAAACTTTTTTATGCTTCTCTTGCTTAGAGATCGAGCCTATGAGTTTGTGTCTAAATGAGGTCAAATTCTCTCCTTTATATAGCCTCTTCATGTGGTCGAATTAGGCCTTCTTTAGGTCGACTTCGCTTTGGTAGGGATGACTTGGTCTTGGGGTCAAATAGACTCTTCTAGACTCAAAAAAAAAAAAAAAAAAAAACTTTTAATTACAAATTGCCTAAAGGGAACTTTGACTCATGACAAAATTTCTTATTGATTCAAGAAACCCTATAAGCATGAAGAACATGTTTATCTAGAAAAATAACAATAATAATGATTTCTTTTTCTTTTTCTCTTTTCTCTTATTTTTCATAAAATTTGCATTAATACAAGTACAAATATAATTATGAAGACCGATATTAGTTACATTTTTCTAACACTCCCTCTTAACTAGGGAGGTATTCATAATTTCACAATAAGATACATGGATTCTCAAATTTACTTAAATTATATGTACCAAAAATAGCACAAGAAGGATTACTTACATTTCCAATAACACTTGCCCATAAACTTCTCGTCTCCCTATATAGTTACCATTATTATCTCCCTTGTGACTTATGTTAGATGGGACACCCTAATAGATACAAACATAATACGAGATTATCACAATACACCTTGATATTTTAAAACCGCCTCTTCCACTTAATTAAGAGATTCATTAAATCTCGTGATCATGACAAGTGATGTACAAGAAATTTATAGTACACTTAGGCAATACCCCAGAACTGCACCAAACAAATAGTTGTACACAACAAAAGGTACGTGAACATGGTGTTGAGAGATATGTTGGTATTTAATTATTTTGTTTCATATTTTTCATCAAGAAATTACCAAAACCATAAAGTACAAGAAGATCACAAGAAAAAAATGAACACAAGATATAGGCTCCAATCCACGGAAAAACCCCTCCAAGGGGAAAACCTAGAAAAATTATTATCTTCTTGTAAAATCAATTCAAAGTGAGACATTAAAGACCTAAAGAGGACCAAGGTGACCCCCCAAAGAATACTTCCTCAAAAAATTCAAAGTGCACAAGGTTGACACTACCCTAGCTTTAGAATTTTGACCCAACTTTACATATTTCTAACCCTACAACTTCACAGGAATTTCAGTCTTTCAACTTGAAAATATGCCCCAAAACTTCGCATGTGTGAACAAAAGATGACAAAATTAGAAATACTTCCTTCTTGCTTTCCCTTGTTGTTTTTCTTCATGACCTTTGCACTTGTTTCTGCTTCTCTTGCTTGGAGATTGAACTTGTGAGTGTGTTTCCAAATGAGGTCAAAGTCTCTCCTGTATATAACCTCTTCATGTGGTCGAATTAGGCCTTCTTTAGCCTAACTTTTCATTGGTAGGATCGACTTGGCCTTGGGGTCAAATAGACTCAAAAATAATATTTTCTTTTGATTGCAAATTGCCCGAAAGGGACTTTGACTTATGACAAAATTTCTTATTGATTCAAGAAACCTTGGAAGCATGAAGAACATGTTTATCTAGAATAATAATGATAACAATAATTTTTTTTTTCTTTGTCTCTTTTCTTTTCATTATTCATAAATTTTTCATTGATACAAGTACAAATATAATTGAAGACCAATCCTAGTTTCATTTTTCTAACACTCCCTCTTAATTAGGGAGGCATTCCTAATTTTGTGATAAGTACATGAATTCTCAAATTGAAAAGTTTTCATAAGAAGAGTCAGATTGATAAGCCATCTTATAAGCATCAATATCAAGACAAACATTTTCAAATACCGACATAGTGAGGCCTTTTGACTAAAAAGCTCCAACTCTCCACAAGATTAGAGCACAATGTTGGGAGGCACACACATATGGACATCTCGGCCTTTCAAGGCACATAACCCATATAAATGTTCACAAGTTATTTCCTTCTGGGACTTATTCTTATAATGGATCACAATCCTTAAAGAATACCAGTCCTCTTCAACTACTCTTGTCTTGGATGCCCTACCACATTCTCAAAGAGTATTAGTCCACAAGACTAGTTCCTTTCTTGGATTCCCAATCCTCAAGGATTACCAGTCCCAAATGCTCATCAATCCTCCAATCTCCAATCTCCCTCCATGGCCTTCACTAGACGTACGACTATTATTCCTTTCCTAGTGCATGACACATGGAGAAGAGAATATATTGTCCCATATCTCTCCCTCTCAATTAGAGAGGAAATGTCAACAAGTCCAAGCTTGTTTCTTAATTACTCAAGCTTGCTATTCGAGAGATACTTCGTCAAAATACCAACTACTTGTTCATTATTGGAGATGCAATGTAGCTTCATGACCCAATATTGTACCAAGCTTCGAATGTAATGATACTTATTATTGATATTCTTCATCCTCACATGGAATATTGGGTCCTTAGTCAATATTATACTACTCAGGTTATCACAACATATTGTGGTAGGGTCCAACGATCCTTCAAATAGATCTGATAACAAATTTCTCAATGAAACAACTTCTCTTCCAACTTCACATGTTGCAATGTATTCTACTTAAACACTACTTAATGCAACTAAATGTTACTTTCTTCTCATCTATGAGATCATAGAGGATTCCAAACTAAAACATCCACTAATAGTGCTTCTTCTATCTGTCTCACTACCACCCCAATAATAGTATGTATAGCCTATTAGGTGAATTTCCTTACCAGCATATCTTAGGTAGTTATGTATCGTTCCATGTACATACCTCCAAATTTGTTTAGCTGCTATCCAAATATCATGTCTTGGCTCCATCTGGAATTTACTAAGAACATTTACTGTAAACCATATATCAAGTTGAGTGTTCACGAGATACATCAAGGAGCCAATTAATTTTTGGTAACATGTATGATCAATAAGGCTTGATTATGAACTTATTAAATTATTCAAATTTGTAATCATTGGATTGGTCATCATTTTGTTGTCCATCATCCCAAACTTCTGCAATATTTTTATCACATATTTTCCTTGTCCAAGATATATTTCACCTAGTTTTTTCCATACCTCCAATCCCAAGTAGTAATGCATAACCCCAAGATCCTTCATGTCAAAATCGGTTTCTGATTTCTTCTTTCATTCTTAAATACAATGTTCTACACTTGTAACAAGTAATTCATCCACATATATTAGTATGATCACAAGTTCGTTCTTGACCACTTTGATATAAAGTTCTGGCTCCGTAGAACTCTTGACAAAGCCAATTCTTAGAATATATGCATCCATTATTGCGTACCAATCACTATGGTCTTACTTCAAACCATATAGAGATCTATTTAATCTGTAGACATGCAATTCCTTTCTGTGGATTTCGAATCCCTGGGGTTGCTCAATGTGGATTTCCTTATCTATTGTTCCATTTAGAAAAGTTTCTTTCTCATCCATCTGACGAATATTCCATCCCATAGTGGTAGCTAGAGATGTTAATCATCTAATGGTTGTATATTTAGTTGTAGGAGAAAAGGTTTCTTCATAGTCGACTCCTTCCTTTTGGGAGAAGTCTCTTGTTATGAACCTTACTTTGTATTTGTCAATGCTCCCATAAACTTCTTGTTTAATTTTGTAAATCCATTTGAAGGTAACATGTTGACGGGAAAATATGTCCGGCCAACAATAGGGGATCTCCCCGGTAGAAAGTCCCAATTAGACTTTGAACCGTTTGGAGTAGGGATCCCGTCCGGGGTGTGGGTCCGGCTACCACTTAAATGACTTTCTCTTCGGTCTCGAGCAACCTAATTGAAACTGCAAACATACACTTATTTACATGATACAGAATACATGACTGATGTATCAAACCAATAATGACACTGTGCGTAGCAAGGTAATAGACAAAATGCATACACTCAGGAAGTGTCGTTAGCAACACATCTATGGGGTATGCATGCAGGATAATCTAACCACCAAAGAAATAGTTCTTTATGGCAAGAATATCCCTTAACTTTCCGAAAGACATAACGAAACGCTAATAAAACAGTTCATTAACATTCATCATAAGAGTAAATAATAAACTTGAGCATCATCAACACAATCACAGATAGCTATGGTGCATGAATGATACTATTAAGAACACAGATTCATTAGTCAAAAGATATTCTGAAACTGTAAGCAGAATACACACAGTGTTGTCCCAGCTAAACACATCATCCAATCAAAGGGTTTTTAACATGTATTGTATTACATATGCCAAGAGTATGATTCTTCAGTTACAATGCAATATTGCCTTTCAGTCCAAAAAAGAGCAGCCTTTAATTATGTGCCCCACAGGGGTATTTATAGTTTCAAGAAACGCCCTCAGGCTTTCCGACGCTTCAACTTCCTGACGGTTCAGCTTCCCTGCGACCTTTGCCGAACATGCGACCTGCGACCCAGAAGATTGCGACCTGCGACTTAGGCGCCGGTGCGACCTGCGACCTGTGTTCCGGTGCGACCTGCGACCTGTGTTCCGGTGCGACCTGCGACCTGTGTGCCGGTGCGACCTGCAACCTGGGGACGGTCGCGACTTGCGCCTGAAAAGCTTAGCTATGGAGGCGGTTGTGTGATTGAGGTTTCTGGAACATCGACTTTCTTGCCCTTGAGGAAATCTCGCCAAGTCTGGTAATCCGCTGTTATAGGAGCGACAAGAGGGGTTTCCTCTTTTATTCGATGCATACATTCTAGGGCATTCGGTACCAGAGTCTCCTTCTTCTGAGAGATCAGGATCGAGAGGGAGGCAAGCTTGGTATAGATTTGTACTGGAGTGACAAGCAACCGATCTAGGTTCTCTTGTGATGCCTCGAATTCTGGTGCGGCAGCAGCTTGTCTCACGAGTTGCAGAAAAGACTGAATTTCCTGCTCTACCTGCTCCCAGTCTTTAGTTTCATCCAGTGCCCCTAATGACGGAATGTGATGAAGAGCGTTCATGGAGTCAATACCACTGATCAAGTGATTATATGCAAACATCACTTTGTCCAAATCTTTGGCCAGCTTGTCTTTGGACTGCATATTCATCCGAAGTTGTACTTTGGCTTCTTGTGTATGACTCCAATCCTTCCTAGGCACATGTTCGGGAGCTTGCTGATACTGCGCTGTCCAGTTCATCATTTTGTCCAAAGCTGCCGAGGCTTCCCTGAGCTGCTCATGCTTCTGTTTGGTTTCCTCTCGTGCCTCTGCCAACGGGGCCACTGTTTGTTTTAGGGTGAGCATTTCCTTATATACTTGCCTCATGGTCATTTCCAACACATCACACTCTTTCCTGACCGCCAGTGGGACCTCATTTACTTGGGCGGGTTTACTTTGGAGCTGTAGCATTTCACTTTCTAGTCCTGATTTCTCCTGCTCCGCTGCTTTTAGCCTGTTCTGTAGGGAAATAATCTCCCTGCTCATTCTAGTGACATTTTCCTTCGTGGCCGCGGCAAAAGCGGTGCCTGCTGACGCTATCATAACAGGGTTAGTCCTTGTATCTGGGACTATGTCCTTTCCAGTGGCGACCGTAGATATGGCGGGATGGCTTTGCGCCAAGGATTTCCTTTTCTCTTGCCGTATTTTGAAAGAGAATTGGTCAAATGTCAATCTGGTCAGGTCGAAGACTTATTCTTCTTGCTCCCCGGGAAAATCATCAACATTGAGGGTACTTTTCGCGCCACCTGAAGGGATCTCCAGGGGAGATATGTCAACGTCGTCTATTAGCTCGTCCTCCTCATCCTGCGTTTGATCCTTTTCTTTCTCCTTTTGCCGGCGCTCGGCTTCCGCCTTGTCGTGTTCCTCCTTCTTCCTGCGTTCTGTCTCTGCCTCTGCTTCCTTTTCAGCTTTTCTCTTTCGCTCTGCCGCGGCGGCTTGTTCTGCCTTCTTTTGACGATCGACTTTGTCGAGTTCTTCCTTAAGTGCTTGTTCTGCTGCCGCCTGTGCCTCCTTTTCCTGTCTTTGCTTTTTCTTTTTTCGCTCTGTCCTGGCATCTTTCTTACGTTTCTCTTCATCCTCCTTCATTTTCTTCTCCTCTTCCTTCTTGGCTTGGGCTTCTGCTGCCCATTGCTGATCCGAGGTGTCGGGCCCCGTATTGGTCTGTGTTCTCTTATCTTTGGAGGAAGAAGAGCCTCCAAGCTTATGGCTTCTATCTTCTAAATTCTGGTGATCCTCTCCTTCTCGGTCAGAGTCGATCCCTGGAGCTAGATGCCTGTCCGCATTGTACCAGTTTCTTTTTTCATCCTCTGCCGGGCACTCGACATGTTGATAACTCCATCTAAAATTGGCCCTTTTACAATGCTCAGGAACTATCCTGACTGGGTCATAAGTTCGGCAATCCAGATTTCTGAAGTGGTAACTTTTTATCTCTTCCCCTTCACGCCCTACTTCTCTGAAGTCCTTGACTGTATAAGCACCAATGGTGAGAGGTAGAGTGGGCCAACGTTTCTTCTTCCCTTTGGAAAGGACATTGGAGAAGCCCGAGGTCATCTGGGAACATACCTCCTGCATGAGCACCTTATCGGTAATAAACTTAGGCAGAGCATGTGGTGCTTTGAATGAGCCAAATACTCGGATGATTGTAAATTCAGCGAATGGAAACCAGTGTGCCACCTGACCTAGTGTCTCCATTTCTCGCCAAGACATGCAGGGGGTGTCTTGACCAAATAGTTTCCCGTAAAGGGCGGGAATGAATATATGAGAGATTTGCTCGATGTCTGACTTGTACCTGGATTCCCAGAATACCTTGGTCTGCAAATGGATTGCCCGGGTCTGTTCGGAGTCCCAGTTATGTGGCCATCCCTCAACATGCAGCTGGGCACAGACAGCATCTAATAAATACGAAGCCATATAGAATTCTGACGGCGCTCCCTCATCTGGGGCTAAAGCTTAAGCCAAATTTGTGTGCATGGAGCCCATTAATATACCAGCCCAATTGAACCGAGTGTCGTGTACTGTTACATGTTCCATAATGGTTGCCCATGTTCCGTTGAAGGTGGTGGCATCCGAACGTCCGTACACTCTGCACAGCATGGCGGCCACTAACTTATACACCTTCCTCAGACTGGCCACCGGGTACTCCTGGTCTTTTTTTATTTTAAATTTATCTGGTTCCGCCCACCATTTTCTGATTGTATCAACCATCGGCACTTCATTTGCAGAAAACCATCTCGGGGTGAAGTTTACCTCTGGTTTGGGTAGCAAGTAGTAGACCTGTGCTTTTGAGCTCTCCAACGTTGCAAAAGCTTTACCTCCACTATCTCGGATTGCGAAGTTCTTAGGATCCGTCTTCTGTATGATCCAGTCTAACATTTCTGGGCACGGAAAGATGGCGGGATGTGACCCTGCTAGGTGCAATTTTGATTTCTTGACCTTCAGGTATACTTCCCGGTCCGGGAGATCTTCTGGAAACTCATATTCTGTTATGGCGAACTCACGGTATACTTCATACCACCTAAGGTTGTCCTCCTTTGCGAAGGTGCAAAGGGTGTCTCTGTATATTGGTGCAGGAGATGTTTGTATGTCTGTGTCTGACTCTTCCTCCACCACCTGCTTACTTCTCCTTCGGGATACCCGGGGTGCCATATTGCTAGAGTCGGAGAGGACCGGTATCGTGTTTGCTCTAAATTCACCTGTTGCATTCAAGAAAGAATCCCAGGATGAGAAAGACATGATGATAACGGCTAAATACAGTCTACACATGCGGAGTTTAATTAACTGTTCTCAGGGGGGGCGCAGGGTCGCAGATCTGCAAAAGCACTCACATGCGACCTCGTGACCTCGCGACTAGGTCGCAGGGTCGCAGAGTCGGAAAATGGGGGTCGTGCGACCTTTGTGACTTTGCGACCAGGTCGCTGGGTCGCAAGTCGCACTTTGAGCCTGCCTGGGGGTTTCGCGCGCGCGCAGTTTTGCGGATAATCTTTCCCTACCGGGAAACATATGCTGCTGGAAAGGGTCTAAACTTGAACTAAGGCACAACCATGAGGAAATGGGCAAGACACAGGTGACCCGGAGGTTTATGGGAACCAAAACAGGAATAAAAATCAACCGGAAAACCTATCTGCTCACCAGCAAGTAATTAAGATCATGGGGTGGCTAGATTTTAGCAAGAAATGCTGGGAAAGGAAAGACAGGGAGGAAATGGAAACTTACCCAGAAGAAAACGCGCCAGTCGACCTATCAGAGCAATTCCACGATTTTCGCCGTGAGTCACAAATGCGACCTAGCGACCTGCCCTTATAAAAAGGAGTCGCACGTGCGAGCAATAAATGAGGTCGCAAGTTGATAGTTTGCGACCTTGCGACCTCGCAACCTAAAGGTCGTTGGGTCGCAAGGTCACTGAGTCGCTAACTCCCCTAATACTTCATCTTGCGACCTTGCGACCTTGCGACCTTAGGGTCGCTGGGTCGCAAGGTCGCAAATTGTCTGACTTCCGACTCTTGCGACCTGGCAACCTTGCGACCTTAGGGTCGCAGAGTCGCATAGGTCGCATGGGTCGCAAATCATGGATCCGCGACTTAGCGACTTGCTCTTAAAAACTTTACTTGGCTTTTTTCTTCTTTAGTTTCAAGGGGCTCCAAAAATTTTGAAGTGTGTGTCATTCTTTTTCGTATTTTTGGAGGGTGTTGTAGGAGCTACAACATAACAATAAATTTGTCATTTAGTCTATGAAAAATTTCCCAAACATAATTTTTCATAATAGATCTATGTTCTTCCCACATAGCTTTTCTCCATTCTTAATGCTTTGTTTCTTCCTCATAAGTAGATGGTTTTGCTTCAATGAGCTTAGTCATGTAAGTTGCATATCCTGAATACCTTTTCTACTTCTTGATTTCTCTGAAATTTCTTCTTTCATGAAGAGTTATTCTCAACCAAGCTGGTATTTTTCAAGTTTTTGGAATTATGACCTCCTACAAAGGTTCACTTGGTCCTTCAACATCTTCATGGTTTTTTGTAGGTTCTTGGTTATTCTCATTTTCCAATATTTCTTCAAAGATTGGAATTTCTTCTTCATCTGAATTGATAGGAATGTCCTTGGATTTCTTATATGCAATGCTTTCATCAAAGATAACATATTTGCTTACATCAATTCTTTGTACTTATTTGATGTGGATTATGTAGGCTTTGGTTGATGTACTGTAACCAACAAAGATGCCTTCCATGCATGAAACATCGAAATTCTTACTTTTGTCTTTTGGAATGTGAATATATAAAAGGCATATAAATATTTGAAGATGGTCAACACTGGCCTTATTTCTTAAGAATGCTTCTTATGGATTTTTGTCATGGAGAATATTCTGAGGGCTTCGATTTTGGATATATACGGTTGTCATTGTTGCTTCTCCCCGTAAGAACTTTGGTAGGTATTGATCATGAAGCATGGTTTTTATGTGTTCTTCAATAGATAAGCTCTTCCTTTCAACCACACATTTTATTGAATATTGTAGGGAACTATTAGTTCCCTCTTTTTCCCTGCTTCCTTATAAAATGTCAGAAGATACTTGGAAGTGTATTCTCCACCATTATCGGATCTAAAAATCTTTATCTTTATTTATGTCATATTTTTCACATATACCTTGAATTCTTGAAACTTTTCAAACACTTTATCTTTAGACTTGAGTAGATATATCCATGTTTTTATAGAGTGATAA
This sequence comes from Pinus albicaulis, assembly GCA_034641835.2. Lineage (NCBI taxonomy): Eukaryota > Viridiplantae > Streptophyta > Pinopsida > Pinales > Pinaceae > Pinus > Pinus albicaulis. The sequence continues at coordinate 1,263,278,555 of CM076582.1, read as the reverse complement.
TCAATGAAGGTCACCTAATATTGATGACCTCCAAGAGATTTTTCTGCCATGGGTCCACAAACATCAGAATGAATAAGTTCCAAAATTTCATTGGATCTAGTGTCACTGTTTGCAAACGGTTTCTTTATATTCTTACCGAGATCACATCCCTTACAAACTCCTTTGTGCTCTTATTTTAGTTCAAGGATTCCATTAACCATATGATTGAGAGATGGTAAAATATTGTAACGAAGATGACCAAACCTTATATTCCAAAGCTCACAAGGACTTATCTCTAAGTGTACTAGAGCCGCATTAAGAGGAGTAAGAAGTCTATACTAGCTCCCCTCACGAATCCCAATAGTATTAGCATCTTCAATACTAGATCCCTTACCCCATAAAATTAATTTTCCATCAACAAAGGTGACCTTATCACCTACTTTAAGCTGTCCACATTCCCCTGTCATGTGTTTGGAGGCTCCGTTTTCAATTACCCAAATATTATCATCTTCAAAAGTACTTGTGAGAGTAGAAAAGAAACTTACATCTGTGACCCTTTTTGATAGCTTGGAGATGTAGTTCATGATGCAACTTTGGATGGAAACAAAGAGACTCCTAATAGTCTTGAGACTTTTCATCACACAATGTGCCATTGAAGAGGGAGAGAGAAAATAGATTATTTCTTCAAGAGTGTCTTCCAATAATATAACCAACAATGTTGTGATATTCAACATTCCTTCCTTCACCATAGCTTTGATACCATGTTGAGAAATCAAGGGTATTGCATACAAGGGTTTGATTCCTCTTAATTGATAATTACTTGTGAGATTTTTTGGTGTTTAATTACAATTACGAGAACCATAAAGTACATAAAGATCACAAGAACAAAAGGAACACAAAATATGGGCTCCAAGCCAGGGTGAAACCCAAAAAAAATCTTCTCTTCTTATAGAATAAGTTCAAAGTGAGACATTCAAGACCCAAAGACCAATATCAATACCTCCTCGAGCACCAAATCAGCCCTCCAAAGAATACTTTCTCAAACAAGTCAAAGTGTACAAGCTCAACAACTTCAAAACTATCCCAACTTCAAAATTTGGCCCAACTTTACATATTTTAAACCCCATAGCTTCACAGAAATTTTGGCCTTGCAATTTCAAAAAAATTCATCCCTACAACTTGAATAGATGCCCTATAACTTTGCAAATGTGCATACAAGATGAAAAAAATAGAAAGACTTACCTCTTGGTTTACCTTGCTTTTATTCTCCTTGACCTTCACACTTGCTTATGCTCTTGCTTGAAGATCAAACTTGAGATTGTGTGTCCAAATGAGGTCGACATCTCTCCCTTATATAGCCTCTTCTTGTGGTAAAATTAGGCCTTCTTTAGGCCGACTTCTCTTTGGTAGGGCCGACTTGGTCTTGGGGTCAATTAGACTCTTTTAGACTAAAAAATAATATTTTATTTTGATTATAAATTACCTCAAGGGGACTTTGACTCGTGAAAAAAATCTTATTGATTCAAGAAACCCTAGAAGCATGAAGAACATGTTTATCTAGAAAAATAATAATGATAATGATTTTTTCCCTTTTCTCTCTTTTCTTTTATTTTTCATAAAATTTACATTTATATAAAGTACAAATATAATTATGAAGATCGATCCTAGTTACATTTTTCTAACACATGGCAACCTGAACATAATAAAAGAGTTGTGGGACGAGATGATATGTGCGAGAGAATATATTTGTGGAGGAAATGCATGCATATACCACAAGACACAAAGTTTCTCTCGCACAAATGAAATCTTCCAAAATATAAAAACACTTAATAGTCTCCCATGTGACTTATGTTAGATGACACAACCTAATAAATAAAACCTTACTAGACTAATACCATCATTTATAGAAGATGATAACAATAAATCTCGAGCTTTTAAAACCATCTCTTCCACTTAATTCATAGATTCATTCGATTTCAACATGCTTGGTATCAGTTACATTGAATGACATTAGTCCTTCAAAATATTGTGATCATGACAAGTGACCTACAGGAAATCAACAATATCCATAGATGGAACACATGATAATTGTTGTATTGGAAACAACACAAGAACAATTACCAATGTTACCAATGCCACTTAGTTGTAAATTCCTCGTTTCCCTATATCGTCACCGATCATTAATCTCTAGCATGTGACTTGTGCTAGACGTCATAGCCTTATAAATAAAAACTTAATACATTAATGTCACTGTATATAGGACATCATCACAATAAACCTCAAAATTTTAAACCACCTCATCCACAGAATTAAGAGATTCATTTGATTTTGAAACCCTTTATATTAGTACCATTGAATGACATGAAAATTTAATAAGGCAAGATAAATATTGTACCTCGAAATCTTGTGATAATGTCAAGTGGCATATAAGCAATCAATAGTACAGAGTGAGAAAATGTCAGAACAGAAAAGCGTTGACCAAATTTTTGTATCAAGCAAGAGGTATACGTACAAGGCAATGTTTCTAAATATATAAAACACATTTTCCAATATTATTATAGATTCAATATTTGTTTTTGGGCTCACCTTATGTGGAGCATGTTGAGAAGTGTAGCAAGAAAGGCTCAATTTGACTTTGACTAGGTCAAATTGAGAAAACTTGAAATTCCCCCATCAACATACAACTTGGAGGCAATTAACTAAGGTGACATGGCTCTTGTCACTCGGTTAGCTCATTAAATTCGATTTATAGGGCTTGGAGCTTATTTATGCATATGTGATTTCTAATTTATAGCAATTCGGTTCAGTTATTTCCAGTTGTATTCAGTTAAACTAGTTCTAATTGTTGGTAGAACTAGTGGAAGCTCAGTTGTGCAGTGGGCCAATAGTCTAACTCAACGATCATCCAATTAACTGATTAATAAACTCAAAATAGCAGTTCATGTAAAGAATTCGAGTTCCCTGAGTTGTGGTGGAGATTCCAAGGCAGAGTAACAAGCAGTTGCAAACTAGTTTGAGTGTACATATGCTGTGTTTAGTCAGATGATCAATCCTTGGGAATTGCACAATCTATTGGAGGAAAATTCCTAAAACAATTGGGGCTGTTTCCTCAGGAATTGTGCAAGGAAATAGGGGCACAAGGCAGACATTGACTAAGTCTGGCTTAGAATTTCTAATTGAGCAGAGAGAAAGGTTATTCACTAGTAAGTTGAGCTCAGAGCAAGCAAAAAATTGTAATACATTATCGATTCATCTGATTAATGCAAAGAGGCTTGAGGAGTTTTTCCCAATATGGTTTTCCTATGAAAATATTGTGCATGTGTGTTATTTCTTATTGCATGTTTTTGAATGTTGTTCTAATTTGTGAATTAATTTTTGCATAGCAGTAGAGTAGAATTGTGTCTCTTGATTTGAATTAAATTTCTTGAGAAGTTGCAATTATATCACCATCTTTATAAATGGTATCAAAGCAGGATTCACATTAGAACAAGAATTTCAAAGTTATTCCTTAGAAGGTTCGAATTTGCAGCTTCAGTGTAGCAGGATCTCTTCAAAGTCAGGAGAATGACCTTCAACGGATTGAGATTAAAATATTCCTTGGAAGGAAGCTCAGATTTTTTTGCCTGGAAGGATCACATGAAGGCAGTGCTTGATGAAAATGGATTGCTAGAATACGTCAAGACAAGCATTCCAAAACCCGGATCAATTGATACCCATAACCTATCCCAATGGAAGAAAGATGTAGCCAAGGCGAGGAGAATAATCTTAGAGGGAGTGCGATACCACCTTGTCTCAAATATCCATGGGAAAGAAACTCCTTTCGTAATGTGGACGACACGAACAAAGCTATTCAAGAATAAGAGTGATCCTAGAAAATTGGCCCTCAAAGATAAACTTTGAAATATCAAGATGCAGAAGAATGATATTATTTTAAAGTATCTCACCAAATTTACACAAGTTCAGGACGAGCTTGGAGGGGTTGGTATGAATGTTGCAGAAGATTACTTGGTGAGCCCAACTCTTCTAGGCCTTCCCAAAAGTTGGCATGGCTATCAAGACTCGATGAATGGGGGAGATATTATCGAATTGGGAATTCTTATGGTCTAATTTGGTACAAGAAGAGATCAAGAAGAATACCATAGATGGAATTTCATCAAAGGGAGAGGATGAAGAAAATTTTGCATTGGTTGGAAAAGGAAATAATGGAAAAGGGAGAAATCCCAAACAAAACAACAATCAAGCCAACGGGGGAAAAAGAAAGACTTGTCCAAAATGAAATGCTTCAATTGTCATGAATTCAGGTACTATGTGTTGGACATTGGGTTCAACGCTCCTCGTGTGTTTCGCGACATGGAATCACTGCCTCTCGTGGATCCTAACTCTGGTGATTGTAGCGGAGACTAATGCCTGCGGGTTTTCATCAAACGATAATCGTGATTTCAGTAAGTGGTATCATAGTGACAGGTCTTGAGTTCGAAACTCGCCTGGTTTGTGTTGGGGGGGAGATTGTTGGACATTGGGTTCAACGCTCCCCGTGTGTTTCACAAAATGGACTAAATGCCTCTCATGGATCCTAACTTCGGCGATTGTAGCGGAGACTAATGCCTGTGGGTTTTGGTCTAATGGAAATCGTGATTCCAACACTATGCTACAAAGTGTCCACACAAAAATTCTAGCAAGAAGAAATCAAGAGGAACAGTAGGTGAAGCATTAGATTCACATTTCGAGCTTGAATTCACCCTTATCGCATGCATGGGCAACACTGTGATGGGGAGCATGTGGTACTTGGACTCGGGTGCCTCGTTCCACATGAGAGGGTGTAGAGAGTTTTTTAGTGACCTGGAGGAGAAAGATATCCATATGCATATTGAGCTTGAGGAAGATGGAAGGTACAATGATACTGGGATTGGTACAATATCCTTTAAGAGGGAGTGAGGATCCCCCCTTCGTGTCAAATATGTCATGTTTGTACCAGTCCTAGAGAAGAACCTCATTTTTGTAGTAGTTTTGAAATATCGTGGTTATGATGTGATATTCATTAAAGGAAAAGCTTTTCTGAGGCACATAACTATGGGGCAGGTGAAGCAAATTAGAGTTCATGTGAAAAATTATATAAACTTGAAGAGGAATATGTTAGTTTTTGTAGCATCATATGTGTTTTGTCTAGGTAAATCCCCTCTGCAGACAGAGGCGATCCCTCTAGCCCTAGGGTGGGACTAGCAACTACAGGAACATACTAACATCTACCTTCCTAGACTGTAAATGAAATTCAGAGCAAGGAATATGGCTACCTTTTTTTTATGCTATGTTATCATCTTTCGTCAAAGATTCTTGATCTGTCACTCTTCTCGAGCTCGATGCACGCTGCTACCAACGTTCGATTACCTGTACAGATAGTCAAGACACCACGACAAATGTAAAATCACGACAAACATAAAACAATTACAACCTATCTAGCTGATCAAGGAATGATAGAAATCTCATTATAGATGTAAACAATAGTGGAAGATAAACATCAGATGCATTTTATTATGATAAATACAAGGGGAGTTTACAACCAAGCCTTGATGTTGAGGCTTTCCTTCAGCAGGTTCGTATCCAAGCACGTTTGCAACACCCTCATACACAAAGGTCTAAGATCTCACTGTGTTATTAACACACAAAAACAATCAGACTCTGCACTATTCTCCCGAGGCTATGATTGCTTCTTCTCCCTATGATTGCTCAAACTTTCTAACTTAGAATAAGGCAGCAGAGATGAAAGAGGTCTCCTTATATAAAAATGGAGGAGGAGGTTATGGGCCCTCAAATAACGGGAAAAGAGCTTATCCTTTGGAGTAGTTCTTATTACTTGGGAACAAAAAGCCTAAAGGGGAATTCCTCGGCCATATCTTCAAAACAAACTTCCAGCTCGCCACCTCTCTAAGCTTCTAGTTGCAGAAGCTTCCTTTCTATTTAAAAACTTTCCAAAAGAGGATCGGCGCGGGTCAAAAATTAAGACAAAGTGTCGATCGGTGCGGGTCTCAGTGAAAATCTCTATTATCGGCGTGGGTCAGACACTAAGAGAAAGCATCAACCTTGAAAACCAGGTTTTTATAAGGATCTTCCAGAAAAGTTGTAAAGGGAGATGAATTGGTAGGAAAAGTGTGGTTCAGGGGTATGTATTCCATGCTTGTAAAGTACACAAGGGTCACTATATGGGTCCTCCAGGATCAAGGAATGGAGAGTACAGGGACGGTGACAAATTGATCTGTAACAGATGCCCCCTAAAGTATGAAGTCCGAACACAAGTGAGGGGTGAAATGCTTTACAAGTATGTGCAAGGAACTGGACGTTGTCATCGAGAGACCTACAAATCAATCATAGATACATATACAAAACTGAAAACTCTAATGAAAATACATGAATCAAGGTATGGACGTAGCCATCCGTAAAACCCACTAAGACACCTAAAGCTCCTAAAAATTTTGTTAATCTCTCATCACCTACAGTGAAGCATACAGCCAGCAACACAAAGAGGGGAAAAGAATAAATGATAGAGAAAACAGAGTTTCAGCATCTTCAAGAAAAATTGAGGTTGGCAAACCAAGAAATTGTTGTCATGAGAAAAAGGGCTACAAAGCATAGTGTTGAGAAAGCATAGTTTAAAAGGATGAAAGCACTATGGGAAGGACAAACTGATTCTATTTCTGAAACTCCAAGTAGTGCAGAGCAGTTTTTAAAGTGGACAGTTCCAGCAATAAAGGAAGCCAAGTTTGTCAGAATAATAAATACTCACTTGAGAGCTACTAACAGAAGACTTAAAGATCAATTGGAGGACTTAGATAAGCACCTAAAATTGATTCAAGATGAGTTAAAGAGCATAGGTATTAAAATAACAGTCATTAAAGAGCCAGTAGCTAAATCAAGTGCAAATGAAGAAGGAACCTTAAGTAAGCTATAATGACTGTGTTTTTACAGTTAATATGGTTTTTAAATGTTGCAGACAGGTGTATGTAATGTTCCCAATTTTAGCCTCAAGCTAAAATGGAACATTATAGTGGCATATTTTATTTTTTCTTAACAAAATGGGTAAGGAGACCCCTTAACCCCTTGGTGATAGAGAAATAACACTCCTTACGAGGAAGGAGGATAAATAAGCAGCTGGAATAAACACCTAATGGTGTGAACATGATGAGAATCACCTTGAATTGGCCATCTTTGACCAAGTCAATAGCGCTGCCTTAGAGGGGTGGCTTGCCTTAGAAGACAACGCAGTTTTTGGAGAGAAAGAATTAAAAAGTGAATGGAAACCCTAATGGTGGGACCTATGGTGAGAGAGAGTTCATTTACTTTATAAGAAAGAAGATAGCAGCTCATTTGTTCATGCTTTGATTTAGAAATTTCGTAGTGAGGCCAAGGACTTGCATATCCGGGTTGTTTAGCAGGATTGCAGTGCTCTTGAGCACTGGGGGTGTTCCCAAGAGGGGATCCCCCACCTCTTCCTCATGGGAGGAGAGGATTTGAGCTGCATTTCCTCATTCCAGCATTTGGCCAAGATCACTCCTTTAGTTGCAGCGTTATTTCTGTAGCAGAATGGTGTTGTGTTGCCGGGGTAGCAGCAGAGGAACTCATAGAGTCTTTCCTTACTTGATTTTTCAGTGGAGGAGTGATCTCTTCATTGGAGGAGCTGTAGAGAGGGCTCTTGGACCATATTTCAGATCTGTGGCATCAGGCCACTCATTCACTATCTACCACTGTGAAGTCATTTGGAGAAACTGCGTTATTCCATGAGGGTAGTGTTGAGGGAGATTCTTGTGCTGATCGAGAGGAGTGTTTTTGAGAAAAAGGGGATCAGCCCCTTTTCCCTTGAGGGAATTATCAGAGGAGGGCATCAGCATTTAAAATCAGCCACAGCCTCATGTTCATTTGGTTTTTAGTTGCAGTGACAATCTGTTTGTCACTATTGTATTTTATCCGACATTTCTAGCAATCTCCCTGAGATTCGCTATAAATCCCATATTGAACCCATTTTCCTCTCTTGGGCCATTTTCTTGTATCTTTCAGCTACATTATCATTTTGTATGTATTCAACAGCTGCATCTCTCATAGAGACTACACAGTCACTGCTCTCCGGCATTTTGTGCAGCAACAACATCTCATGTATTACACTGCTTATTCATTGGAGGTTGGTTCTAAGAGCTTGAGGGCCTTGTTCCTCATGATATTTTTGTACATTCTTGCTGATACATTAATATGATGTTGGCTGTAGTATTTACCCTATCGTGATACATTCAGATTTGCAGAGTTTCATATTGATGTTTTGCATATTGTTGTAGCTCACTCTTTTAGCTGATTTATGATGGACCTAGATTGGGGAGATATGAATAACCCATCTATAGTTATTTATTTGAGCTCATATTTTGCATAGGAGTTGTATAATGTATGTTCTAAGGCATCACAGCAGTGGTTTGTCTTTTTTATGCAGTAGCTTCCTTATACAGCGTCCTCAAGGACCCTGTAGTAGAAATTCCCGAAGTGGAATATTGCCTATCCATAGGCAGAGTTTGTGAAGGGCCAACTAGCCTCGGGATTTCTCCCTTCTTTGGAAGGAGTCATATCCTGTAAATGCCCCAACATTCAATCTCTGAAATGGACTTGTGATGTCTCACTGAAGAATGAATTAGAATATCTTAAGATATTCCCGATGGAGCAGAAAATTCCAGATTTGGAACACTACAGTGTATTTCAAGTTTTTGGCATATCTACAATTTTCGTTTTTGAAATTTTTTGACAAAACTAGACACTCGGCAATTTCGTAGCGTAGACAGTGTAAAAAAGCAGAAAAGCGCTACGAAATTGTTGTAGCAGCTTTTTCTGCTCATTTTACTCGTTTTTTGAAAGGTTGAAAAACGAGTTAAGGACCGGAATTGATATGGGAGATGTATTAAAGGGTAAATGAAATGATGCAAGTGTAAAGAAGTGAAAATTTTGAAGAATAAGCGTTAAAATGGAAATGTTATAAAGGCGCTACGAAACTGTTGTGTTTTCGTAGCGCAGTACATTACAGCGCTTTTGAATAGCTTTGAAAGAGGTTTTGGACAACTGGAGCCTAGGGAGGAGTTTTGGGATGTATTAAATCAGTTTCAAACAACTAAGGACCTCAAAATAAAGAGTACATCATGGTCATAATGTTCAAAGAATGCACAAGACTTTATGCCTATAAAACAAGGGATTGTTTCCTATTTTGATGGAGGTCAGCAATATGGTCATGGAGAAATCAAACCTATCATCTAGATTCAACCATGTGATGATACACTTGGAAATGATGTAAATTTAAATAGATAAGGTTGTTAGAGATAGCATCAAGCAGTTTGAGTCCTTTTTGGAATAGGACTATTTAAGTGGATTAGGTGTCTTTTTGTAATAAATTCCATGTCTTATGGTTATGCAAGGTGTCAGTAGTTAGAAATTCTATGTATCTAGCCTAGAGGCATATCATCTCATGTTGCAAGAGGTCTATTAAAGGCAAACTGGTCGAATTTGTAAAGGGTTAAACATTTTTGTCAAAAACTGAGCTTGTTGTGAATTGACTATTTTCAACTAATACAAAGATCTTCTAATTGACCAACTTGAGATTATTAAGGGGTTTTTAGTGTTTTCCTATTCTGTTTATAGTTCTTATATATCTCATTTGCAGTGGTTTTCATCTATATTACTCAAAATTCATCCATTAGATGCTCTGACTTCCTTTATAAGTGAACTGACTGTGCTTTTACATGTTTCATGTGTGTGTACCTTATGACTAAAAACTCTGATATGCCTCAACTTCCACGTTAAGTAGATTCATTGAATTACTAAATTGCTTTGACTCCATAAGCCCAATGAATACATGATGATGTTATTTTCAACCTACATATATCATTATCAGTTTATTTCCTAAATAGAGTTAGCTATCTATATCTTTATCCATATCATTAACCCTTGAGAGAGCCCTCTCAGGCTGAGGAGGCTAAGCCTTAGTCACAATATTAGGTTTTAAATAGTTACATGAGATTGTTTGATCAAGCAGCCTATCATGGTCTAATTTTGTGATAACATTTTGGCGTCGTTGCCGGGGACCGAAGGTGTAAATTTTCCCTGTGAAGAACGACAAAGTTTCAGTTCTAAGGTCTGAGAGCAGCAGACATTTAGACATATATTGGTTGTATTTCTACTCTGGCGACTCCACATATCAAATAATCAATTGGAAGGTGACTCCACTGCTTGAAGATCAGTAGCTTGATGAAGTTTCAAGATGAGTTCCATTGCAATAATAAATGCCAGGTATGCCCCTATGAATCGGTCTCATATCCCTAGTTTTCCAAATCCTATGCCAAAGGTCAAATGGTTAACTTATCTTCCTATATTTAAAGATGAAAATAAATACAATGTTGCTCTTAATTTGGTTAGATTCCATATGCATGTATACAGACTTAAGGTTCAGTTCCCTGAGGATTGTCTCATGAAGATGTTTATAGCCACTTTAGAAGGAAGAGCATGGCCTTGGTACGAAAGTCTGCCAAATGGTTCATTATATTCTCTTTTTGCTTTACATGTTGCATTTTATGAGATGTATGAAGGGTGTCATCCCTCCTTATTGCTGGTCAAAGACTTCTGTAAAAATTGTGTGAGTTTTATTGAATATACGGATAACTATTATGAAGATGATGAGTTCATGGATGAGGAAATTCTAGAGGCCCTTCGTGACAATCCCTTTCATCATCAAGAAGAAAGGATAGCCTCTCTCTTGGATGAAAATGAAACCCAACAGGATTTTATTTATGAAATTCATGTTACATCCTTTGAGTTTGATGAAAAGTTACAGCAGACTTGTCATTCTTTTGATCATCAGGAGTATGAGAATCATTTCAAACAACAAGAGGAAATATTGGAAGTAAAATTCCATAATCCTCAGATAAAGGAAGAATTTTATTCTTCATGTCTTTCCTTGTATCATCCTACATCAAATAATGATCACACTAATGAGAAAGTGGATGAAATTTTTTCTTTATCCTTGTCTTCCAATCTGAAGTCATTTGAGTGCAAGTCAGAATTTAAGATTCAATTTGTGGATAAATTTGCTAAGAACATTGAAGTTTTAGAAGATCAAATTCAACCTTATAGGCTTCATGATCAAGATCAGTCTTTTCAAAAGTTGTTAATGGCAAAAAACAAAGAGAGGGTGATGCTACCTTTCTCCTTTGAGATTGAGGAAGAATACATTGTTTTTGAAAATCAATTTGAACAACAGTTTGATAGCACACAATTGAAATATTGTGTGGCTGAGCAAAGGATATATGAGTTTTCCAAAGTTTCAGAATGTCTTGAGAATTTTCAAACAGATTATGTCTTCTATCATCCTATATTTGACTACATGGAAAAGTTATACAGTTCAGATTTCCAGTTATATTTTCATTTTTAAGATAAAATATATTTTATGTTGCCTTGTTCATCTCAGTATAATGCTTATTTTTTGTTCAAGTGCAGTCAAGAGGTTCAAATGTCAAATCAGATAAATGACTGGCTTCATTGGAAGTTTCATGTTGCTTTAATTAAAAATGGAGATTGCAACTGTTAGGGTAAGTAGGAGTATGTGAATAAGCTCAAAGTTGAATGAACATATTTTCAATCGGTACAAAGTTGGTTTTCAAGCTAAATCATCAATATTGAACCCGAGGTGAAGGCCATTAGAGTTTGAAGAGAAAGCTTGGCAATTTCAATGTTTTTCTGTTTTTTTCAAGAAGATGGATAGCATCACTGGAACTACTGGTTCTTTAGTGTACCACAGGGGCACACTATCACAAGTGGAGCCACTGTTATCACTTAAAAAATTCAAAACATCATTTTGACAAGGTTACATAGGTTCATAGGTCAAAATAGGGTTTAAGAGTCATTTTAAGTTTGATCAAGGGAAGTATAAATTTTTTTGTAGTTTGAGCTTACCCTAAGGTTTAAACACACTCATCTTTAAACTCCTTCATGTCAAATCACTCATCATTTTTTGATTCATTTCATTTTCCAAATTTTTTGTACCAAAACTGCCTAATTAGCCAAGAAACCACAATTTTGTAGTGCATCACACTGTAAAAATTCACTTTGCGCTACGAAACTGCTGATAGTTTCGTAGCGCAAACAGTCAAATTAACACTATAGGCGCTACGAAAGCACGATTTTCTGTCTGTCTTGTCAGTTGAGTTGTTATGTGTCAGAAAACTTTGGGAAAGGGTAAGTTAGATGTTTTTTGAGTTATGGAGTAATGAAATCAAAGTACATACCCACGTTTGCAGTCATCGTAGTTAGTTTAGGTAATGAATAAGTCACCATTAAGTCATGAGAAGACATTGAAACTTCAAATCTGTTCCTAATTAGTCATTCTCATTTCTCATTCCTCCATGCATAATATCTGAGCTTTGGAGAGTTATTGTACTAAGCCAAACTTGTGGTTGGTTGCTTCAAAGGTTTACTTTCAACAGTATCAAGCGAACCTGCAAATTCATATCAAGCGAGGCTGAACATTCATATCAAGCGAGGCTGAACATTCATATCAAGCGAGGTTGAACATTCATTAAGCAAGGCTGAGAAATTCTTAGAGAAACTATGGTAGAAGACAAGAAAATACATGGAGGATAGTGCTTAAGGAATTAACCTGAAGATATGAGGTCAAGAACTGAAGACCCAACAGTGATGGAGGCATTCAGAAAAGTAGGCTGCTTACTTTTTTGTGAAAAGTTGCAGGGCTCTCACACACAGGTATCCAAAGAATTTGCCATGAATTTTAATGGAACAAATACTAAGGTTGGGATGCTAAGTGTATATGTTACACCAGAGACCATTGTTGTTGTTACAGAGATACCAAGAGGTCAAGAAACTTGGTTTAAAAGCTTCAAATTTGATATGGAGCAATGCAAAGAGTTCATGAATCCTAAGTACATAGACATGGACCTTAACAATGTTATCCCTAGAGGCTGCATCAAAGACACTTATTCAAAGTTTCTTCTCAACATACAGAAGTATTTTACATGTGAAGGCAGATATCACAAGGTTTACTCGTATCATTTCAAGTTGCTTATGCACTTCGCTGGTAAGATTTCACTTGATTTTCCTTTTTATCTACATAGGAGTCTTGCAAAGATCGCTCATAAGGTGAAATTGAAGTTTGAAGGGAGAGAAACATCCTTGTTTCATCATGGTTTAATGAAGTTATTGATTTTAGATGAACTTCAGAAGATAGGAAGGGATTGGTCATCTTTCTTGTTTATAAATGGTTTTGAGTTGGAAACCCTAACCCCTGCAAGAAACCCTAAAGCTAAAGGAGTTCCATCACCACCACCAGCAGAACCAAGTCAACTTGTGGTTGTAAAAACAAAAGAATCTATAAAACTGAAGCCAAGGAAACAAATTGAGAAAAGGGCAGAGCAGATACAAATGCTTGATACACCAACTCCATCACCTACAAAACAGAGGTCAAAGGTTGTCAAAGATGCAAAACAAAAACAAGCTGTCAGTAAGCAGGAAATCAAAAGAGTAACTAGAAGCCAAGCAGTGGCATAAAAAGGAAAGATAGTTGCTACAGAGGACAGCCCAATAGTAAAGGGAAATCTAGAGGACATTCTTCATGCTATTGACATAGAGGAGACACCCATTGTTCAAGCTGAGTTCATTGGGGAAGATGAGCATAAACTGAAAAAGGCCAAGTCTACCAAAAAGCTAGAGTTCATTGGGGAAGATGTAGCTTTCATCTTTCAAGAAAGAAAGCCTATGACTAGGTATGCTAAGAAACTAAAGGAAGGTAGCAAGGAAGTTCAAAAACCCACTAAGACACCTAAAGCTCCTAAATAAGTTGTTGATCTTTCATCACCTACAGTGAAGCATACAGTCAGCAAAACAAAGACGGGAAAAGAAGAAATGACAGAGAAAACAGAGTTTCAGCATCTTCAGGAAAAATTGAGGTTGGCAAACCAAGAAATTGTTGTCATGAGAAAAAGGGCTAGAAAGCACAATTTAAAAGGATGAAAGCACTTTGGGAAGGACAAACTGATTCTATTTCTGAAACTCTAAGTAGTGCAGAGCAGTTTTTCAAGTGGACAGTTCCAACAATAAAGGAAGCCAAGTTTGTCAAAATAATAAATATTCACTTGAGAGCTACTAACAGAAGACTTAAAGATCAAGTGGAGGACTTAGAGCAGCATTTGAAATTGATTCAGGATGAGTTAAAGAGCAAAGGTATTAAAATAACAGTCATTGAAGAGCCAATAGCTAAATCAAGTGCAAATGAAGAAGGAATCTCAAGTAAGCTATAATGACTGTGTTTTTACAGTTAATATGGTTTTTAAATGTTGCAGACAAGTGTATTTCAAGTTTGTGGCATATGGTTTTTTTGAAATTTTTTGACAAAACTGCACACTCAGCAGTTTCGTAGCGCAGACAGTGTAAAAAAGCTAAAAAGCGCTATGAAACTACTGTAGCAACTTTTCTTCTCATTTTACTCATTTTTTGAAAGGTTGAAAATCGATTTAAGGACTAGAATTGACATGGGAGATGTATTAAAGGGTAAATGAAATAATGCAAGTGTAAAGAAGTCAAAAATTTGAAGAATAAGCATTAAAATGGAAATGTTATAAAGGCGCTACGAAAATGCTGTGTTTTTGTAGCGCAATACATTGCAGCTCTTTTGAACAGCTTTGGAGGTGGTTTTGGACAACTGGAGCCTAGGGAGGAGTTTTGGGATGTACTAAATCAACTTCAAACAACTAACGACCTCAAAATAAAGATTACATCATGGTCAGAATGTTCAAATAATGCACAAGACTCTATGCCTATAAAACAGGGGATTGTTTTTTATTTTGATGGAGGTCGGCAATATGGTCATGGAGAAATTAAACCTATCATCCAGAATCGACCATGTGATGATACACTTGGAAATGATGTAAATTTAAATAGATAAGGTTTTTAGAGAAAGCATCAAGCAATTTGAGTCCTTTTTGGAATAGGACCATTTAAGTGGATTAGGTGTCTTTTTGTAATAAAATCCATGTATTATGGTTATGCAAGGTGTCAGTAGTTAGAAATTTTTTGTATCTAGTCTAGAGGCAGATCATATCCTGTTGTAAGAGGTCTATTAAAGGCCAAGTGGTCGAATTTGTAAAGGGTTGGACAGTTTTGGCAACAACTGAGCTTATTGTGAATTGATTTTTTTCAGCTAATACAGAGATCTTCTACTTGACCAGCTTGAGATTCTTAAGGGGTTTTTAGTGTTTTCCTATTCCATTTGTAGTTATTATATATCTCATTTGCAGTGGTGTTCATCTATATTACTCAGAATTCATCCATTAGATGCTCTGAATTCCTTTATAAGTGAACTGACTGTGTTTTTACATGTTTCATGTGTGTGTACCTGATGACTAAAAACTTTGATATGCCTCAACTACCATGTTAAGTAGACTCACTAAATTAATGAATTGCTTTGACTCCATAAGCCCAATGAATACATGATGATGTTATTTTCAACCTACATCTATCGTTATCAGTTTATTCCCTAAATAGAGTTAGCCATATATATCTTTATCCATATCATTAACCCTTGAGAGAGCCCTCTCAGGCTGAGGAGGCTAAGCCTCAGTCACAAGATTAGGTTTGAAATAGTTACATGAGATTGTCTGATCAAGCAGCCTATCAGGTCAATTTTTTTGATAACACGCCGTGTTAGAAAATTAAATATTACAGAGCAATGCAACACATAAAATATGTGGAATATACAAGCACACAAAACACATAAAACCATAGAGACACAAATATACGTGGTTCACCCAGTTTGGGCTATATCCACCCCGAACATCCAGTCCCTCCTTTCTATTATCCAGCAAAAATGAAGACACAAAACCTACATCAGATCCACCGTAATATCCTCTGTTCTCTCTCACAGTCTCCCTCTCTGTTTCTCGCTCCGAGAATACACATACAATACACAGTCGTAATAAAATACCCTCATAAAAGCGTGGGGTTGCCTTCTAGGGAAAAAAAACCTAAGCTAAACATAACTTCTACCGTCAGATCATTTGCCTAATGAACAGCCGAGATTGACTAGAAATTACTATACTTTTACAAGGAAATTTTACATCTATTTTTAGCTTCGAGGGCGCTGCCCCCGAAAGCCCCCGCTAGGGGGGGACTCCGAAAAGCGTTGTCGCCCCCCCTGGACCCCCCACGGCAGCGATTAATTACGGGCGACGTTGTCGCCCCTTTTAAGGTACAAGGGTCCAATGTTGTGATACAAAGTAAACAAGATAATCAGGCTCCACACCCAACAATCTCCCACTTGGAGACTGATTGTAGCAACTCCACCGCTGCTTCATTTGCTGGACAATGACTCCTCTTTGGACCTGGCTATTCCTTATCTTCATCGTCATCCTTGAAGACCAATTGAAACTGAGCACATTATCAGTTTCTCCCTAGTTACAACTTTTGTTAGCATATCTGCAGGATTCTGGCTAGTGTGTATCTTTTCCAGCTTCAACTCTCCATCTTCCAATACTGACCGTATGAAATGGTACTTGATATGCATGTGTTTAGTCCTGGAATGAAATGATGAGTTCTTTGCAAGATGAATAGCACTTTGAATATCACTGTATAGCGTGCCCATATCATGCTTCTTACCCAATTCATCCATAAACCTTTGTAACCAAATCATTTCTTTACTAGTCTCTGTAGCAGCAACATACTCTGCTTCTGTTGTTGAAAGTGCAACAACACTTTGGATTTTTGAAACCCAACTGACAGTTGTTCCACCTACAGTAAATACATATCCTGTAGTGCTCCTCCTTTTATCTCTGTCACCTCCCATATCTGCATCAACATATCCCTGTAGAGCAATGTTTGAACCACCAAAGCATAATGCTTGATTTGTGGTACCTCTCAAATATCTAAGAATCCATTTTACTGCCATCCAATTTTCTTTTCCTGGATTATTCATGTACCTGCTTACAACTCCCACTACATGTGCAATGTCAGGCCTTGTGCATACCATTGCATACATTAAGCTTCCAACTGCTGATGCATATGGAACTTTAGACATATAATCCATGTCTTCTTGGGTCTTTGGGCACATATCCTTACTAAGTTTGAAATGGCTAGCAAAAGGTGTACTAATTGGTTTTGCATTCTACATATTAAATCTTTTCAACACCTTCTCTATGTACTCATTCTGAGACAATGTTAATTTGTGATTTTTCCTGTCTCTAGTTATCCTCATACCAAGGATTTGTTTTGCAGCGCCCAAATCCTTCATTGCAAATGAATTTGCTAATTTTCTTTTGAGCACATTTATTTCTTACATGTTAGACCCTGCAACAAGCATGTCATCTACATACAATAACAATATAATATAGCTGCCATCATTTTGCCTTTTTAGATAAACACAATGATCAGAGTGACATCTAGTATAACCTTGTTCAGACATAAACTTGTCAAATTTTAGATACCATTGCCTTGGAGCCTATTTTAAGCCATACAAGCTCTTCTTTAACCTGCACACCAATTTTTCTTTCCCTTTTACCTCATATCCTTCTGGTTGCTGCATGTATATCTCTTCCTCCAAATCTCCATGGAGAAATACTGTCTTTACATCTAACTGTTCAAGATGTAAATCTTCCGCTGCTACAAGACTTAAAATAGTTCTGATTGAATTCATTTTAACAACAGGAGAAAATATTTCATCAAAATCAATACCTTTCTTATGTGCAAACCCCTTCACCACAAGTCTAGCTTTGTACCTCTGTTTTCCTCCATCTTCTTCCTTCAGCCTGTAAACCCATTTATTCTGCAATGTAGTTTTACCTGCAGGCAACCTGACTAAGTCCCAAGTCTGGTTATGCATTAAGGAGTCCATCTCTTCTTCGATGGATAGCTCCCACTTTTTCCTAATTTCAACCTACATTGCTTCTTCATAACATTCAGTTTCACCAGAATCAGTCAACAATAAATAATATAATGAAGAAGAGTATCGTTCAGGGGGTCTACTTATCCTGGTAGATCTTCTAACACCACTTTCAGGTGTTTGAGGTGCCTGTTGCTGTTGTGGTGGTTGTTGCTACTGTGGTTGTTGATTATTATTATTTTCAGGCACCTTTACTTTTTCAGTTATCTCATCAAGAACCGTGTATTCCTTGCTTTCTTTTTCCTGTTTCTTTTCCTGCAACTGATTCTTATACAAGACCTTTTCATTGAATATTACATCTCTGCTTCTAATGAATTTGTGATTTTCATAATCATATAAGCGATAACCAAAATCATTAGCACCATATCCAATAAAGGTACATTTCTTTGATTTTGCCTCAAGCTTTGTTCTATTTTCTTTATTAATATGGACAAAGGCCTCACAACCAAAGGCTTTAAAAAAGAGTAGTTTACCTTTTTACCTGTCCATGCTTCCTCTGGAATACCACCATCCAAGGAACTTGAAGGCCCTCTGTTTATTAGATAAACAACGGTATCTACAGCATCTGCCCAAAATTGTAAAGGCAATCCTGCATGCAATCTCATGCACCTTGCACGCTCCATGATTGTTCTGTTCATCCTTTCTGACACACCATTTTATTGTGGTGTTCTTGGAACTGTCTTCTCTCTACGAATTCCATGCTCTGAACAGTACCTATCAAACTCTTTGCTGCAATATTCACCTCCATTGTCTGATCTGAGACACTTCAACTTCTTTCCTGTCTCAATCTCAGCCAAAGCTTTCCATTTCTTGAAAGTATCAAATACATCAGATTTATTCTGAATACAATAAATCCATGTTTTTCTAGTTACATCATCAATAAAAGTAACATAATAACGAGAGCCACCGAGAGATGATACTTGAGCAGGTCCCCATACATCTGTATGCACAAGCTCCAATTTTTCGCTCTTCTTTTCTTTCCCAACTCTGAGAAATCTGACTCTCTTCTGTTTTCCATAAATGCAATTCTCACAGAAATCCAAATCAACATTCTTCAAACATGGCAACAAATTTCTTGAGTGAAGAATCTTCATTCCCTTCTCACTCATGTGTCCGAGCCTATGATGCCATAATGCTGCATCTGCTCCTTTGGAAGTTAAAGCATTAACAGAGTTAGAAATACCATTGCATAAATACAATGTACCAACATTTTCACCTTTTTCTATTACCAGCGCTCCTTTGGTGACCTTCCAAGTTTTATCTGTGAAAGTTGTCACACAACCTTCACTGCCTAACTGCCCTGTTGAAATCAGATTTTTCTTCAGATCTGGAACATGCCTTACCTCCTTTAGTAACCATTGGTTTCCATTCTGTTGTTTTACAAGAACTTTACCCATTCCAACAATTTTACAGGGTTTATCATCACCCAAACGAACTTGTCCAAAATCTCCTTGAATATAGTCATGAAAATATTTCTTATCAGGTGTGCATGGAATGAAGCCCCTGAATCTACAACCCAAGAATCAGTAACATTTTCGAAAGAAAGAATCAAAGCATCTTGTAACACATCACCTGTCACATTTTCTTCATGATTGTTTTCTTTCTGTGTATCTCCTTCTTTTCCCTTCCGAGATCTACAGTATTTCTTTAGGTGTCCTTTCTTTCCGCAATTCCAGCACACTATCCCTGATCTGGACTTGGATCTGCCTTTCCTTGATTTACTGCGATATCCCAAGCTCTTTCCCTCTTTCCATTATTCTTCCCCTAGACTCTGCACTCAAAGCATTACCTGATGTCTCACCGGAGCTTTTCCGTCGCATTTCCTCACTAAGGATAGCACCAACAACATCATCAAACTTTAAAGTACTAGATCCAGAGACAGAGTTACTAATGGCCATTACTAAACCATTCCAACTCTCTGGCAATGAGCACAAGAATAACAGAGCTCTAACTTCATCATCAAAGTTTACCCCTATAGAACTTAACTGACTGGTAACTATATTAAATTCATTTAAATGGTCTGTAACAGATCCACCTTCCGACATCTTCATATTAAATAGTCATTTCATAAGAAATACCTTGTTTGAGGCCGAGGGTTTTTCATATAGTTTCGCCAACGTCTGCATCAAACCCTCTGTTGTTGTTTCCTTCAAAATATTGAAGGTGACTCACGCCACAAGACACAATCGTACTATTCCGAGTGCCTTTCTATCGAGAATGTTCCATTCCGCATTTGTCATGGGCGCCGACTTCTTTGTTTTTCGGCTCAATGGTAGGTACAGATCTTTTTGATACAGATAATCTTCCATTTGCATCTTCCACAGTGGGAAGTTTTGGTCGTTAAATTTCTCGACCCTAAACTTACCATCTTCCGCCATTCTCCCACTCGAACCAGGAACCCTTCTTTCCTGCGAGTTTATCAGCCAAATATACCTTCGGCTCTGATACCAGTTGTTAGAAAATTAAATATTACAGAGCAATGAAACACATTAAATATGTGGAATATACAAGCACACAAAACACATAAAACCAGAGAGACACAGATATACATGGTTCACCCAGTTTGGGCTACGTCCACCCTGAACAGCCAATCCTTCCTTTCTATTATCCAGCAAAAATGAAGAGACAAAACCTACAACAGATCCGCTGTAATATCCTCTGTTCTCTCTCACAGTCTCCCTCTCTGTTTCTCGCTCCGATAATACACATACAATACACAGTCGTAATACAATACCCTCATAAAAGCGAGGGGTTTCCTTCTAGGGCAAAAAACCCTAAGCTAAACATAACTTCTACCGTCAGATCATTTGCCTAATGAATGACTCACATTGACTAGAAATTACTATACTTTTACAAGGCAATTTTACATCTGTTTTTAGCTTCGGGGGGGCTTCGAAAAGCACTTTCGCCCCCCCCCCCCCGCGGACCCCACACAGCAGCGATTAATTACGGGCGGCGTTGCTGCCCCTTTTAAGGTACAGGGGTCCAATGTTGTGATACAAAGTAAACAAGATAATCAGGCTCCACACCCAACACACCGGAGTAGACTATTAGTTATTGACAGGTTGATGAAATGAAGGTTCAATTACGAGAGCAAGCAAAATACTCGACTTGGATTTTACGAGATATAATAAAAAAAAATGGAAAGTGAACATGTTTCATTTTTTAACGAGGTTGACATAGTAAAAGAACTATCCTCATGACCTAATTCATTTTTTAATGAGGTTGACATAGAAAACAAACTATCCTCAGAAGAACTTGTTTCATTTTTTAAGGAGCTTGACACAAGAAAACAAATTATGCTTTGCAAGAGGCTTATCGTGAAAAATAAGAAGTCATGGCTTCCAAGAGTTTCTCATCCAACGGGATAACAACACTCTGGAAATTAGGATCCAATGCCCCCAGTACATTGTGTACTACTTCATTGACTGAATCATCAGCGGACGTGGACATGGAACAGGTGGCCACATAATTGACCTGTGGCAGGGAATATATCACCGAAAAGTAAGGACCAGGAAGGGACAATGGTAAATCAGAAGTCACATTAGGACCAAATAATGAAAGTTTATCAATGGTCACGATCCGACCTTCATGTGGAAAACAGATGACATGAAAGAGGGAAGAGACAAGCGTGCCCATGGCATAAGCATAGTCACGCCCCAGGAGTAAATTAAAATCCAAGGGGCCTTGGACCACCATCAGGTATATATAGGCGTTTTTCCCTCCAAAAGAAATCGAAAAATTTGGAAGGTTCCCTAATGGTTGACTTATTCCTTTGTTAAAAGCCAACAGATCCTGAGTAATAGGCACAAACGGTGGAGAACCAAAATATTTCCAAGTATTTAAAGAGATAATACTAACATACGCACCTTCATCTATAATTGTGCTAAGTATGGCCACATTATAGGCATGTACAGCGATCTCAAAGGGCACGTAAGGAAGACGATATCTCGTGAATCGAATCCAATCAAAGGAAGCGACCAAACTACATGGAGGGGGTGCCGTAGGAATAAGAGGATTATCCCCCTATGTTACGGGAGCGGAAATACCATCCTCCTCAACTTCAGGAATGAGAGAAGGAGGATCGATTTATGGAACTATGACGATGGGAGTCGAAGGATAATCCTCCTGGATCATGGAAACGGGAGGATCGCCCTCCGATCTCGGGGAATCAGAGGAAACAAAAAGAACCTGACTGGGATGAGACCCACTCTCGGTGGAAAAGACCTGATGAACTGTTGATGGAACCAGGTCGTCCTTCTTCTCAGCCAATGATTGGTCGGAAATAGACTTGGGAGGTTGAATTTCAAAGAGAGTGGAATTGACCAGAGATGAATCTCGATCAATGACTTGATCAACTATCAGAGGACTCGAAGAAAACTTCTAGTAACCGACAGGAAGGAAGGAATCAGAAGCCAAAATGGTATCCAATACTTTAGAAGCTTCATCCAAATGAGAACAAAGGTGAATGGGATGGTTCCCTTCACATAACCTACACGTAAATTTGATCTTACCCTGTTTCTTACGAGTCTCATTATCTTTAGTTGAAGGCTCATCATCAGCATGATGCCCAGAGGCTGATGATGAAGGATGAATTGAACCAACATACCACACTTCTAGCACTTTGGGAATACCAGGGCAATCACGAAGAAGGTGGTCACCCTCACATAGCTTGCAAGGGAATTTGACTCTGCGAGACGGAGTGGGAGGTTTCCCGATATTAGTTGCATGGGTAGAAATAGTTGCTTATTTGCCCCTAGCTTATACATATTCTTCTTCTTCGACATATTCTTCTTCTTCTTAGCCACCTGGGCACTAGAACCTAAAATTTAAGCAGGCGAAGAGGAAGAACAAAGAAGGCAAGGGGTCAATCTTATTATCAACATTGGGTTGACACGGTTTAGGTAGAGGAGAACTCGGTTGAGAAACTATTTGGATGTTCGAAACCACAGGGGTTTAAAACAACCAAACCGGCAGACCAATGGTTAATCCCGGGAGGGACAACGTTGCCATATACGGGGCACCAACATTCTCGAATGAAGGAAAAGGACCAAGATTCCCATCTAAGGGGATTCCTTGGTTGGTAAACTCTGGAAACGTTGCCATTGGAAACAACCCTCAAAAATCACTAAGGAAGATAAATTTAACCAAGAATATTTCTTGGACAATTCATTTTTTAAGACACTGAAACAAAGCTATTGCCTTTTCATATTTTAAGAGTCGAGAAAAGGACAAAAGGTGACTCTAGTCACTTTTCAGTTTAAACAAGCTCGAAAGGACAAGTGCTCGATGGTCTTTTCAAATTTAAAGAGTCAGTAAAGATCAAAAAATGACTACTTAGGGTATTATAGGCATAAAGGGTTACTAGGTAATCGTGAACTGCAATATACACCTTAGTGATCAAATGAAAGAGAAATGACCAAGGACTTGATGTACGACAGCCAATCTCCCTGAATGTTGTGTTCGATGTATCACGGTTACAAGGTAGTAGACTCAACTTCCTATGGATAAAGGATTTAAACCTATGAGGGTCTCCCTTTATATACGCGATGGTACGGGGAGCAAAAGTTTGTACTAGCACTGTCTAATTCCATATGGCGAACGACAGCTACTAGGTTTAGCGACGCCGGAACATGTCACTAGCCTAGACCTCTAAGTGTGAGCATTAAGTTTCAATGCTTCTTTAGAATGATTTAATAAATTTTAACAGTTGATTTTGAATTATGTCTCAATTCCAAGGCCCTACCGCTTTCATCAGAGAACTCCTATATGCAACTATATGAGAACAAAATTCCTTCAATTCGATGAATGCTATCTAGTAAAGGGAAGAGTCTCAAACAATGATGCAAAAAACAGTAACATTGCAAACGAAACTTTTTCCTAACTAGATGACTTTCACTATCCAAAAGTAATCTAAAACATTCAACGATGTGAATTATGCAATGTAATCGATGCAAAATCCTCTTTTTGAAAACTATGCAATCATAATCTATGCACAACATCCTTTTTCTTTTATATGAATAAGAATGCATTCAATGCATTTTTCGATGAAATAAGAATCTACTTAATGCAAGATTTTAATGAAAGAGAATGCACTCAATATGACCTTTAGTTTCCAATCATTAAACAATTTAATCTAAGTTCAATGATAAATTTCAAACATGACTTTTCAATGCAACTTGATCTAATGCATTTTAACGAAAAGCAAACTTTGAGACAAAAACTAAATTAATGCAAATTCGCTTAATGCAAAAGGGATGCAACAAACATTAAGAATAAAATCATGTTTTGAACACTTTGTAACGAAATTCCTCAAAAGGATACAAGAAATATGAGTTCAAATACAAAGAGGACTTCCAAAGCATGGGATCAAAACAAGGCATTCATTCCCTTTTACAGCAAGAAATCAGAGAAAGAAGACTTTTCAGCTGAAAATAAGCATTGTAATCTATGCTTATAAGCGAACAAGTGGACCAGATGAACTCGAGAGACACTTAAGAATTGAACACTCAATCAACCAAAAATAAAAATTCAATCAACTAGAGATAGCTCACCAAGAAAGGAGAGTGACTCAATCGGCAGGGAAATGTCCCGCGAAGCATGCAACCAAGCAATTGATGCACGATCCTAGAAAAACTAGCACGTAAGGATGCACGTCCCAAAAAAAAACCAAAAACCAAGCCAGTGAGTCAATAAAACCAACTTGAGTGAAGGGGAGAAAATGTAAATCATATAGAGAAAAAGACCGGAAGGGAAAGACACATTGGTGAAAGACTTAGGGAAAAAATCTTAATTTTTTACACATACTGGAATTGGCACGACTTTAGTGCTTGAAACTAGCGCCAACTGGCGCGACTTAAGGGGCGGAAACTAGCGCCAATGTCCCATTGGTGCGTCTTGCTAACTGAAAACTAGCGCCAATCAGTGCGACTGTTAGACAAATAAAATCGCCAATGCCTGAAAAAATAAAAAAAATAAAAAATAATTTCTCCTAACCAAGACAAGACTCACCACTTCAAGCAAAACCTAAAGGATTTTAATTGATGAAAAACATAGGAACAAATAGGGAAATGGTCGTTCGACTAAACTCGTC
Organism: Pinus albicaulis; assembly: GCA_034641835.2. NCBI lineage: Eukaryota > Viridiplantae > Streptophyta > Pinopsida > Pinales > Pinaceae > Pinus > Pinus albicaulis. The sequence continues at coordinate 1,263,253,530 of CM076582.1, read as the reverse complement.
GAATGACGAAAACCTCAAAGAGTGAAAAACTCAAAGGAAACTCCCCAGCGGAGTTGCTAATTTGTTGTCCAGGTAAATCCCCTCTACGGACAGAGGTGATCCCTCTAGCCCTAGGGTGGGTCTAGAAACTATGAGAACATACTAACATCTACCTTCCTAGATTGTAAATGAAATTCAGAGCAAGGAATATGGCCTACCTTGTTCCGATGCTATGTTATCGTCTTTCGTCAAATATTCTTGATCCGTCGCTCTTCTCAAGCTCGATGCACGCTGCTACCAACGTTCGATTACCTGTACAAACAATCAAGACACCACGACAAGCGTAAAATCACGACAAACATAAAAAAATCACAACCAATCTAACTTATCAAGGAATGCTAGAAATCTCATTATAGATGTAAACAAGAGTGGAAGATAAACATCAGATGCATTTTATTATGATAAATACAAGGGGATTTTACAACCAAGCCTCGATGTTGAGGCCCTCCTTCGGCAGGTCCGTATCCAAGCACATTTGCAACACCCTCATACACAAAGGTCTAAGATCTCACTATGTTATTAACACACAAAAACAATCACACTCTGCACTATTCTCCCGAGGCTATGATTGCTTCTTCTCCCTATGATTGCTCTAACTTTCTAACTTAGACTAAGGCAGCAGAGATGAAAGAGGTATCCTTATATAACAATGGAGGAGGAGGTTATGGGCCCTCAAATAATGGGAAAAGAGCTTATCCTTTGGATTAGCTCCTATTCCTTGGGAACAAGAATCCCAGAGGGTAATTCCTCAGCCATATCCTCAAAACAAACTTCCAACTCGTCGCCTCGCGAAGCTTCTCGTTGTGGAAGCTTCCTTTCTATTTAAAAAACTTTCCAAAAGAGGATCGACACGGGTCCAAAATTAAAACAAAGCATCGATCGGCGCGGGTCTCAGTGTAAATATATGCTATCGGCGTGGGTCAGACACTGAGAGAAAGTGCTGACCTTGAAAACCAGGTTTTTAAAAGGATATTCCAGAAAATTTGTAAAGGGGGATGAATTGGTAGACAAAGTGTGGTTTAGGGATATGTATTCCATGCTTGGAAAGTACACAAGGGTCACTGTATGGTCCTCCAGGATCAAGGAATGGGGAGTACAAGGAAGGTGATAAATTACTCTGTAACAATGTGTTCTAACCACATAACTTTATGGAGAGGCTAGAATACATGAGATCTCCAGAACCCATAAATTGTTTCTGGAAATTTTGTCTAGGAGTGACTTAATTAGATTACTAACCATTTTTTTAACACTTCCTAATTCTAAACTTAGGAAAATAGGTTAATTAATCATTATTAATTAATTCAAGGCAAGAATAATCTAGAAACTCACACAGATCGATCTAGAGATGATCCTAACCATCGATTATGTTTTAATATTGATCGTTAGTTCTCCAACAAAGGATTATAAGAAGATATAGATGTGGTGACGAAGAAGACACTTGAGCAGTTCGATTTCCTTGGAAGATCGATTTCCAAAGTAGAAACAATCAGTTTTCAGAGAGAGATAGAGATCGAAGCACTAAAATAGGGGTAGAGACAGTGAGGTTAGAGGAAGTGATTCTAGATCCAACGAGTGCATTTGCAGAGAGGGAAAAGAGCCACAAAGAGGCTAACGTAGGGACAACGTAACAACTTCTAGAGGCAAGTTCGATTTTCTCAGAGGGAAAGACGTCTTCCGTTCCAGAGCTCAGGAAGTATTCCGAGAGTCTCAGAGAAGCATCTTCCCATCCAATAGAACGCAGAACAACTTCATTAGAGACCAGTCAAAGGCTATACATCAAATAGGTTCTGTAGTGCAACGCAAAGGTCGATGCAGAGGGTCAAAGGGCTAAGTTTTTGAAGGCATGTTGTGCCAGGGGTTTTTCCTATGGGGTGAGGGAAATTCCTCACTATATTTTTGAAAGTATTTTTCTTTACAAAATTTCCAGATTTTAGCACCCAATTGTACTCAAAATTTCTCACTATTGCATAATCATAAAATCCTCAATTGTTGCGTTGATTTTCCTACATTGGGTTTTTCTGGGGACTTTTATCCAAAAATAATTGTGTTTTTCTTTATGTGTTTGTGCTAGCATTTCTCATCTTTCAGCGTTTTGTTTTTTCGCATAATTTTATTTGTGAAGGTTGTAGTGTGTTTATTTTGATATTTGTCGTAGCAGATAAATTGTTAAATTTAATTAACAATTAGGAGAAATAACACAAGTTGTTGCAATAGGATTCCAGTGTAGGAATTTTCACATGGTATCAGAGTGCAGTTGATCTGTCAGAGAGCTCAGAAGCGAAAAGAAGGAATTTCGCTGCTCAATGTCGGTAGCAGGCCAAAATTCCCAAGGTCGACGCGGTCATTCTGCTAGGAGGTCGAGTTACTTGTGGAGGTTTTTTTTTCTAAGTGAGGGGCATAAAAATTCAATCTCTCTAGATTGAGTGATTCCAGAGGTAGAGGGAGAAACTTAGAGTTTTAGGTAGATCTATAGCTATATGCAGAGGGTTTTTGCAGTAGTTTGTTAGAGCAGAACCTGCATCGGGTGGAAGAAAGAAAAGGAAACACAAAGGGAAAATTTTCCTCATGGAACTTATAGTCTCAAGAAGTTTGTTTTTCCTTCTAGATCGAAAATAGTTGTGAGCATATATTCTCACTCTAGAAGGGAGTGCGAGTAGCAGGGTGGCAACCGAGTAGAAGGAAAGAGGAAGTGTTTGAAAAATCATTAAGATGACCACTATTGGGCTTCATGATTAGGACAGGTTGGATCGAGCTTCCAACTACGTCATCCTGAAGGCAAGGATGTCCTTACTTCTAGATGAATTTGGCTTGAAAGCCTACGTCGATAATGTAGTGGCGATTCCTCAAGATGCAGATCCACTGAAAGAGTACAAAAAGGAGACGACACGGGCAAAGAAATTGATCCTAGATGGAGTCAGGGATCATGTAGGCTCACATATATCTCGCAAAGTTACTGCCAAGAAGATATGGGATGCTCTCGCCACATTATATCAAGGTACTTCCGAGCAGTGAAAGATGTACATTGAGGAGAAACTGGGGCTCATTCACATGCAGAAAAGGGAAGGCAAAAACCCCTACCTTACTAGGATTCAGGAGGTCTAAGACCAACTAGAAGTTGTTGGGGAAACGCCTCAACCTTCATAGCTAGTGCGATTATCTCTCAAAAATGTCTCTTAGGATTGGTAGGTATTTGTCCAAAGTATATTGGATAGAGACACGTTACGAGGATGGGACAGTGTGTGGGCTGATTTGCAGCATGAGGAGTTGAGATGAGCTCTGTTAAAGAGCTCCATCAGTGACAGAAATAGTAGCGGATCGAAGACGGTGAAGGAGGAGGGGCATGTGGCCCTTGCATCTAAGGGTCCTAGTCAGGGATATAGGGAGCAGAGGAAGAATAAGAAGGACTTGTCATAGGTAAAGTGCTTTAGGTGTGGTGATCTTGGTCACTACAACACCTAGTGTCCTATAAGGAAGAAGGACAAGGAAAAGGAGTAGAAGCAGTAGGGAGCCTCTGCAGAGATCGAGAATTTGTCCTCAACATTGGATGAAGACTTCACAATGATTAGCCACATACCTCTAAGGGTGAGGTGGGGTGTCTTGGAGTTGTAGCATGAGATAGCTACACAGACTGGGCAGGGTCCTTGAGGTGTCCACCTCATGGATCAGTACTTGGCTATGGGGGCCAATAGTATTTAGTAGCAGGATGGATCAGTGACAGTTGATGCAATCAAATGCCACAGTGACAGTTGCAGAGACTAGTAGCAGTAAGATACTAGGGAGCACAGTACAGTGTTGGTAGTAGTGTAGTTGGCACATTGTAGAGTTAGAAACAACGTAGAGTCTTCAGTAGACAGTGCAGAGGCTAGTAGTAGTCAGAGACTCAAGTTACAAATTCATTATACTGATCACAATTGATTCAATATATATATATATATATATATATATATATATATATATATATATATATATATATATATATATATATATATATATATATTTATTATTATTATTATTTTTCATTCTAGTTTTACGGTATTCTTTCAGTTGCGGATGTTACAGTAGCAGCAACAACAAAGTTGCAGTGCAGATGCGGTGTTCACAGCAATTCATCAAAGTTGTGCAGTAGTTGGTGGGAAACAACAGCCAGACATTAAAAACATGACAATAGATGATGCAGAGACAAGATGTTGTGGAAGCATGTGCAACATTAGAATGCATTCCTCGCAAAGAGGGAGTGTTAGTTTTTGTAGCATCAAATGTGTTCTAGCCACGAAACTTTGTGGAGAGGCTATAATACATCAAATCTCCATAAACCATAAATATTTTTTCAGGAAATTCCACCTATAAGTGACTAAATTAGATTATTAACCAATATTTTAATGTTTCCTAAGTCTAAACTTAGGAAAACATGTTAATTAATCGACATTACTTAAGTCAAGGCGAGAATAATCTAGAAACTCACACCGATCGATCAAGAGATGATGTTGGCCATCAATTATGTTTTAATCTTGGCCATTGGTGCTCCAACATAGGATTATAAGAGGAGATTGATGTGGTGATGAAGAAAACACTTGAGCAGTTTGATTTCCCTAGCAGATCGATTTCCAAAGTAGCTGCATTCAATTGTCGGAGAGAGCCAGAGATCAAAGAAGTGAGAGAGGGGCAAAGACAATGAGGTTGGAGGAAGTGATTTCAGATCTAGTGAGTGCATTTGCAGAGAGGCAGAAGATCCACAATGAGGTTGATGCAGTGACTGATGAGCTCCATCATTAAACATATTTGGAGGGCTTAATGGTCACTTTTTTGCCTTCTTAGATATCTTTTTCCTGCATCTTTATTATTATTTGGTTTTATGATGCTAGTATAGGTGGTGATTAAGGCTAACATACTTTGAGTGCCTAATATGAGGTTGAGTGCAGAAAATCATGAATTATTATCATTTTTATAAGGATTTTATCATAAAGACTTGGAGGAGACAGCGAAGATAAATTATAGGAGGATTGTCCACCCTCCTTGACTCTCAAAGGCACCCCAAGGATCCAAAATATTCTCTCCAGCAATTAGAATTCCAAAGGCAGCCAAAGGATCCCCGAGGATTCTCTCCAGCAATTCGATTCCAGAGGCAGCCAAACAACTCAAAGAGGAGTGCACACAATTTTTGTTTACTGGGAGTCAAGTGGACTCGATCACCATTTTCTAGGGAGCTATTGGTAGTTTCCCTGTAGAATAAATAGAGCAGAGCTAGAGCTAGGAAGGGTTAGTCAATTCCAGTGGATTCTAGTTGAAACTTTGTTGCAAGGTATTGAGCTTTTTATTATTTTACTTAGTGATCAAACTTTCAGAGATGTAGGAGGTTATTCTTTTATGAAATGACTAGACTGATTTCATTCGACTGATTTAAGTTTCAAATAGCTAGGCTCGTGGGTTAGGGCTTAATCCATGTGCCTCAACTTCTTTGTTGTTAAAATTCTTTCCTTTCTGCCACTAAGCTAGCTTTCTTTCTGTCATTCAATTAGTTCTGCTTTTAATAGTTTCATCGTTGTTTAGTTTTGCTTCAAGTGTGTTGTTGTAGTTCATTTGCTTGTGAGTAGTAGAATAGAGGAAAAACTCCAAAATTTGTGGTCAAGCCTCTCCCACTCATCTATGTCAATAGTTTGAGTAGGGTAGACCTTCCCACAAGCCAAAATTTGCTTTATGTTTGAGTTTAGGGAAGAAATTGCATTACCAAGTTCGAGTCTCTCTTTCACTGTTTTTATCATGCATTTTTGTCTACTTTCCATGCATGAATCCACAGGTGCGTTACACTTCTGAGCACTGTTGGTGCACCTCCAATCCCTCATGTTTTTCTCTTCTTTTTACTGTTGCACCCACCTTCTATTCCCAAAAACACTTAAAAACCCTTCATCCCACCTCATTCCTTTGTCTTTTTTTTATTCGCGATTGCCTTATCTTCTTAACACAAAACGCTTGAAAACCATTGGAATTCGACCTTCCGCCCTTTCTCTTCGAACTTCCCACTACCGTACATCGCACATTGCAAACCACACATTTCCTTGTTTCCTTTAACACTTACTGCTTCCAAACGCCGATATGATATTGCCGCCGCATCGCAGGTCACTGAAAACAACCTTTTTGTTTCTTTCTTTAACACTTACTGCTCCAACTCTAAGATATTGTGATATCGTCCCCACCTCCACGTCACCACGCGCCATAATAAAGTTGTTATCAAATTTAAACCTCCGCTTTCCACTTCTAAGCCCTGTTTCACGCGTTAAACCCTCCATAGCCTCTTTAGCCCATTTTCTCTCCTCCAAGCTACATAATCAACACTCTTTAAATTAGGATTGAGTCATGGATAACTTAGTTGCATGGGTAGAAGCATGGTAGATAGACCATAGGATAAATAGAGTGAATGCCGATTGGCCAAGTGTGGTATAAATTAGTTTTCTTTCTGCAACTTAGTTTAGTTTCTTTCCAGTCATTTCCTTTCAGAAAATTAATTTATTTTCTTTCTGTCATCTCTTTTCATCAATATGGTTTAGTTTTTTTTTCAGTCATTTCCATTTCTGCAAATTAAATTAGTTTCATTCCTGTCATTTGTTTTCAACAATTTAGTTTAGTTTCTTTTCTATCATTTCCTTCCAACAATTTACTTTCCATTCCTTATCACAGTTTAAGAAATAGAACCCTTTCGTAAAGCAAAGGAGGGTGACATGAGCATAATGCATATGTTGTGTATATATCATTGTCACCTCCAAGTTTGTACGAACCCCGGGTTGATAAAGTAAAGTAGGGCAGCCCCAAGGAGTTGTAGCACTCTTGGTGCAATATTAGGGCTCACCACTTTTTGGCGTCGTTGCCAGGGTAGTGTCTAGTAGATGTTTTGATTTTGTTTTAGGACTCTTTTTTACTTTCCTTTATTTTCATGTAATTTCAGAAACATTAAAAAAAATACAAAAATATTTGATTTTCATACCTCGTAGGACTAGGAATACTCAAATACAAACCTTACCTAAAACCCCCACATCACCTTTAGACACCCTTCACTCTTCTTTAGTGGCAGTGAGATTGAACCCCCTACAGGAGAGCCTTCTGAATACTTTTAGGATCCTATTGGGGAAGAAGAAGAAGACCTTGTTTCAACTGAGGAACCTACTTCACCTATCTTAACCATGGTTGGGATCCAGAGAACCTTTTCCATAAGAGAGGCAGATGGGGAAACTAAGATGAAAAACATTAGCCCCTTAGCTCTCCTACACTTTCATGGACTCACCTCTGAGGACCCTGACACGTTCATGTTTTAATTTTCTGTTATTTTTAGGACTTATGACTACACCTCTGATCATCAAAAGTTGAAGCTATTCCCATCCACCCTTAAGGATGCAGCCTTGTGCTGGTTCATGGATCTTCTTGGGGATAGCATCACTACCTGGGCACAAATGGAAGAGACCTTCAGCAGCAAATACAAAGACTACTATAGGTCCAAGGAAACTAACGATGAAATATTTAGGATGACTCTAGGATCTGATGAATCCCCAAAGGACTAGGAAGAGAGGTTTCAATTAAAATATTAGAGAGCCAACTGCACTCTTGATCCTGCATCACTTAAACTTGTACTTCTTCGATTGATCATTGAAGAGATGATAGAAACCTTGAATATTATATCAAGAGGATATATCTACCAGCAACCCTATGAAGTAATCAAAATTGTCTTCCGAAACCATTCTAGGGCATTTAGGAAGAAGGGCAGAGCTAGCCAAAGTACATCCAATACCCCTTCCTTTTCCACCTTCATAAAACGTGAGATTGGAAAAATGCTAGAGGACTTCAAAAGTGACATGTTGCACACCTTTGCTTTGAAAATGGATAAAATGTAGGTCAAAACGAAGCAAGATGAAGCAGAGAGAGCCTTGACCATTTTTTGTCCTAGATGTACCAGGAAGCACCCAAGAAATGAATGTCCACTGAATGTCATAGATGTTTTCTTAGTCTGTGAGGAGAATCATGCCACAGAAAAGTGTCCCTCCTTACCTGGACTTAAGGTTGTATATCAAGGTGGGGAACCAATGCTAAAGCAACTATTTTTCATCAACCAGAGAAGGCCTCAAGGCCCTCAACGATATCAACAAGGTGAGCAAGGTGCACTTTACTCTTACTATCACAACAATCAAAGTGCGCCCATGCAACCTTCGTACACCCCCACTCCTCCATCCTGGTCCACACCTCCTATTTGGCCTTACAACCCTTCACATCATCCTCAGCTAGTAAACCAACCATTCTAGCAGTATGTTCCACCCCAACCTCAGTGGAACAATCCATCCGAAGGGTGGAGGCCTCAAAAAAATCAACCACCTCCTCTAATGCCTCCACCCCAACCTCAACCTCAACTTACTCATGTTGCTCCACCTAGGCTACATATATCTGCATAGCCCAATCCGAACCTGAACAAGAGACAGGCACAATGAGCTCCCAGTGGAGAAACATCATATCCAGCTGATGTTGTGGAGATACAGCAGGTTAATCTCAAGTCGGGAAAAGTACTCCCAGAAAACCATCCTCCATCTCCACTTGTAGAGGTTGAGAAGGAAAAGGAAGAAGGTAGCACTAAGATCCAACAACCTCCTTTTCCTGAGCGCTTGATCCACCCTAGTAAACACACCCTAGAGGATACTGAACTCCTGGGAGAATTGGAAAATTTGTGTGTAAATATACCACTTCTCCGGGCCATTAACGATGTACCTATCTATAATAGGATCTGTTGGCTCCTTGTAATTTATGAGAGTGGCAAGAATAAATGCTGCAGGGGCCACATCAGAACCACTTTGGAATCCTAGGACCTAGCCTTCCTGGATTCAGAGAAGGATCTCCCTATATAAGTGTTTTCATAACATACTTCTTTGTGCTTTGTTTATGATATTAGGCTAGTTATGAAGCTCAATGGAACTTGTTTGTATGTTTGTTTGATTGATAGGTTGGGATGGATATCAAAAAGGAAAAAGGTTACTAGAAGGGTGAAGGTGAGAGCGGGTTGAAAAATGTTTCAGCTGATAGGATAGGTCAAAAGACAATAGGAATCCATTGGGCTATGGAAACAAAAAAGGATTTAATTGTACAACAATTCTACAAGGGTTTCCATGGGGCAAGTCATCTATATCAAAAGATCTCTTTAGATTGATTTGTGGCATGGAACATCAAGGTGTTGTGAAAGAAGCAAAGCTAACAACCAATTAAGAATCTATTAACTTCACTAAATAAGGAAAGCCTTTCAAAGTAATTGTTTGAAGCAAGCCAAAGGACAGGGCAAATCATAGACTTCTTTGGACAAACTTTTACTAAAGCACACTTTTCAGATAACAATCCAGTAATCTAAAAGACTACTTTCAGAAAGGAGAAAACATATAAGAAAACGAAGGGTAGCCTAAGATCAGGTAAGAAATTTGAATCTATTCTGCTTTTAGCATACTCTAAAGGGAAAATTTCAAAACAACTGTTAAAGACATGACCAGAGGACAGGGATAACCATAGACTTCCTTGGTTTAGACTCTACTTAGCATGCAATGAAAATATCATTCAAGAACAATGTCTCAAGTTTTACACAGCAAGACATGGGCTCACCAACATTCCTTGACTAGTTATACTCAATTGAATCATTCCCAAATCAACTGTAAGAAGAAAACATAGAGATAAAGCTTTCAGACAGAAATAGGGTACTTTGCAGTAAATCCTACTCTAAATTTTCTGTTTTTTATTAGAGAAAATGGACAACATGAAAAACATAAGGAAAAACAAATACAGTGAGGAATAACATCACCATAAACATAGACCAGGATCCCATGAATCAACTTGTATATTGATGTTCAAACCAGTTACATACTTCAAGTCCAGCAAGTCTTTACAGCTCAAAACTTATCTTCTCAGCCTAGTATTCTTCAATTACATCACAGCACTTCAGCAGCTTCAGCAACTATTTACACTCGATAACAATTCATCTAACAACCAACCAATAACCACTTTTTACAATGTGTTCCTCATGGAGTATTTATAGATGAATGAGGAGGTGGAGTGAAAGAAAGGGTTCTAATGTGTTCATTTAAGACAGAGTAAATGCTTCTTGACCTTAAGGAATTTACATAACCCATGATAAAGAATATATGATGTTTTAACTCTGTTAAATGAATGTTTCATCAACTTCTGAGCTACTTAGTCACTTTTGTTGACTTTTAGGCATTTTAGGTAGACTCGCAATAACTTCTGAGCTGTCTATGTAAAATATCTTTGACTGTGCATTAACTTTGTATGCTTTTAAAGCAAAATAAACTGGTAGGTGGCATTTTTGGTCTTCGGAGGAGTAAATAGCCTTGATGGTCTAGCAATTAAGGCTGTCTTTTGTTGATTTGTCATGCTTTGTGGCTTTAAACACTGATTTTAGCTTTTGATTTGCTTTAAGGCCTCGTCAGGCCTTCTCTGATCATCTTTCTGCTTTATTCACTACGCTGACTGATTTAGCTTTAATCAATTTGTCTCCAATTGCGTCTTTAACCTTTAATCTTCGGATTAAGCCTTAAAATATTCAGGCCTTTATGCTTTAATCCTTTAAACTTTATCTTCTGATACTCTTCATTGTCTTGGTATACAGGTGGCAATGGTGCACTGGAGGATTTTACTAAATGACCAGTGTTCATGATGCACTGGTGAAAATATGGAATTTTAACCCTTTATGCCCCCTTTTGCATTGAATTAGGCTTTGAGGATCGTCATCTTTTGTCTCTTTGTCACTTTTTCTTAATTGTGGGACGGCTTCGTGTTTTTAACCGCCATGAAACTTGCAACAAACAACTAACCATTATATAAAACCTGCATTATATTGAAAAACTATTTCAGAGGGCTCGGCTAGGGGTGGAGGAGCAATGCAGAGGAGGATGAATGCAGCGGAGGTGAAAAACCCATGGCGGAAGGCAGAACCAGGGTTGAATTCGAATTATGGCGCGAAATAATGATAGGTGGTTTTGCGGAAAACCACGAGTGTTTTTCGCGCAAGGTCAGAGCGGTAAATGGTATTGAGCTGGGGGAACGCGATACAATCTGTTGGCTGACGTGTGTCCCACCGAAAGCCGACGATTTCGTGTTAAATTTGCGCGTTGGGAGGCTTTGGGAGATCGGGCGCGAAATGAGTTTTAGATCGTCCTATCTGGGCAATCCAGATCGACGGCTGTAGATGAACGCAACTCGTTGTAGAGTTGTTGAGTCGAAGATAGGTGGGGCCTAACAGGTGCATCAGTTGTCTTGTCGTTTAGCGGAGAAATTGATTAGCGGGGTGAAAAGTTTATTGGGTGGGGTTGATGTGTTTGGGAAGAATGTTGATCATCGGATCTGTACGAACAATGGAGGAGATTTAATATGGGGGGGAGTGGATAAAAGGTTTGTCGGGAAAAAGGATGATGAGGGGGGGAAAATTACCGTTAGATCATCGGGATCGACGGTTGCAATTTGATCGGGGGAGGAACATAATCGCGGAGGAAATATATAAGAAAAGGGGCTGGAGGTAAGCGTGGAGGTAAGGTCTTGTGGGGAAAGAATGGGACCAAGGGCTACGATAAGAGGGGTTGCGGATTAGCCCACGATTTGCAGGTGTTGATCACATGGAGGAAAAGAGCTAGGGCTAAAGCCAAAGGCGCTTAAGGCCCATGTGTAAAAAAGGGTGGAAAAGGCCAAAAAATGAGGTTTTTTAACCTTTTTGAGGGGTTCCAATAGGTATAAAGAAGGGGTTTTTAACCTTATAAGAGGGATTTTACAAGGTTTTAAAGGGATTTTTTGAGGAAATGAAATATTATGAAAAGGAGAAAAGGGGTTAGAAGGGGGAAAGTAGCCTTTTTAGGTAAAATGGTAAAATGGGTGGAATGAAGGGAAAGGACGCTTTGAAACAATTCTTTATATGCCAGTAGGGCTTCTTTGAGGCATTTTTGGGTGTAGAAATTAGAGAGATGAGTTCTTAGGACAAATGACATATCCAGGCTTCAAGAACTTTACATATTTTCTTGAAATTTGTTTCTTGAAGGCTGCAGACTTGTTTTAGCCATCATTTTATATGACAAAATTTATTATTGATGGCTAACAGGCTCATCAAAGAAAAGTGCTTCAAGAAACCTGGGAGAAGAAAGAGATATACCCCCACCATCAATGTGGTAGGACAACCGTCTGACCTAATGCTAGGGAAGGTGATATTTCCAAAGTACCTAGACCCTGGTAGTCCCGTTGCTGATGTGTCATAGTCCCCAACACTCTAATTGATCTAGGGGCTACCATCAATATCATGACCAAGGATACTATGTTGAAACTTCATCTCCAACGGACTTTGAGGAAAACCACAACAGTTCTGCAACTTGCAGATTGGTCCATAGTAATTCTGGAAGGAATTGTTGAGGATGTTATGGTTACCATGGTCCTTCAACCAAAAACCAAGTTTAATGGTTATCCCCTCATCTTATGGAGACCTTGGTTAGCCACTGCAAATGCCTATATTAGTTGTTAGGCCAGAAACACGACTATAAAAAATGGGCCTTTGTTTAAACAGCTAGTGTTATATCCTCCAACCCAGCCTTCCATTGATCATGATCTCCCTATATGGTTGGAGGATGAAGAAGATGAGTTATATAACATTGCCCCTATGTGTACCGTATATGATATTCTTATAGGGGGGCAGCTTGATGAGGATGAAATCATCGCCCATGCCATTCAAAACCAGTCCTCCACTAACATTCATCTCGAAACCTTAGTCAAGTATTCTGAGAGCCAAACTTGGATGGAAGTGCACTCAATTGATTCAACCTCTGAATCCACCAAGGCTATTGAGTTTGGCCCATCTAGATCTCTAAAAATCAACCCAAACCTCTTGAATGAAGAAGAGAGGCAGTTGCGCCAACTTTTGAAAGAAAATCTAGATGCATTCTCTTGGGATTACAAAGACATGAAAGGGGTGCATCCTTCAGTGTGAAAACATCATATTTACATCAAAGAAGGATGCAAGCCTATGAGACAACCCTGAATAAGGATAAACCCGGCTCTAAAGGACATAGTCAAAGAAGAGTTGCATAAACTATTGGATGCAGGGTTCATATATCCTATATCCGATAGTGAATGGGTATCTCCTCTTGTCCTAGTCCCGAAGAAGAATGGGAAGTGGCGAATTTGTGTTGATTATCGATAACTTAACAAAGCCACTGAGAAAGACCATTTCCCTTTGCCCTTTATAGACCAAGTCCTGGATGGCCTTGCGGGGAAGAAGTTCTTTTCCTTCTTAGATGGGTTCAGTGGGTACAATCAGATTCAAATTAGCCCTGAATACCAGGACAAGACTACTTTCACCTGCCCTTGGGGTACCTTTTCTTATAGATTCATACCCTTTGGGTTGTGCAATGCCCCAGATACTTTCCAAAGAGCTGTCCTGAGCATATTTCTTGAGTTAGTCCATGACTCTATCGAAATCTACATGGATGATTTCACACCATATGGAGATGACTTCTAGGAAGCTCTCTCCAATTTGGGTAAAGTGCTAAAAAGGTGCATCGAGATGCATCTCTCCTTGAGCCCATAAAAGTGTGAATTCCTGAAGGAAGCAAGGGTTGTATTAGGACACTCCATATCCCAAGCAAGAATATAGATAGACCCAAACAAAATCACTATCATCAAAAGGGTACTTTCTCCTCAAAATAAAAAAGATGTCAGGAGTTTCTCAGGCTTAGCTGGTTACTATAGAAGGTTCATCAAAGATTTCATCGAGATGGCTTCACCATTATTTGGGTTATTGACCAAAGATTCTGAGTTTATTTGGTCTGGTCCTTGTCAAGAGGCTTTCAAGCTTATTAAGAGAAATTTTACTACTGTCCCCATCCTCCAAGGTCCAAATTGGACTCTGCCTTTCCACATCCACACTGATGCATCCGAAAAAGATGTATGGGCAGCATTAGGACAATTAGAGGAAAAAATCCCTTATGCCATTTATTACATCAACAAGAACTTGTCCAAGGCCAAGTTGAACTATACTGTTACTGAGAAGGAGATGTTATCCATTGTCCAGGCCTTGAAAAAATTCAGGCATTATGTAACTGGATATCATACCTTTGTTCACATTGACCATGCAACCATCAAGTATTTATTGAACAAACTAGATGTTAATGCTAGAATAATTAGATGGTTGTTACTTTTGCAGCAATTTTATTTGACTATTGTTGATAAACCTGGAAAGGAGAATGTTGTTGCAGATATTTTGTCCAGGTTAGCTCTCCCTGCAGGTGAAGAAGGAATGGTGGATGACCAGCTGCTGGATGAGCATCTCTTTTCTATACCAGCACTCTCACCATGGTTTTCTGATATAGCCAACTACTTGGTTGCTAGGAGACTCCCTCCTAATATTTCATTCAGGGAGAGGAGGAGAATCATCAGAAAAAACACCCCTTTCACATGGATTGGGGGAAACCTTTTCAAGCTAGGCCCTGATAAAATCCTAAGGAGGTGTATGAGGGAGGAAGAATTTTTTGATATCCTCTCTGCATGTCATGACCGCCCATGTGGGGGCCACTTTGCTACAAAGATAACTGCTTACAAAATTTTGCATGCAGGATACAATTGGCCTACCCTTCATCAAGATTCTAGAAGATACGCCAGCAAGTGTGACCAGTGCCAGAGGATGGGGAAACCCACACAAAGGGATGAAATGCCTTTACACCCTCAGGTGGATCTCGAGCCATTTTATAAGTGGGGCATGGACATTGTTGGACCTATCGATCCACCATCTAGACAAAATAAGTATATCATAGTTTGCACTAATTACCTGGAAAAGTGGGCTGAAAAAAAGCAGTGAAGGTAGAAACTGAGGAGAGAGTAGCAGAATTTATGAGGGAGAATGTGTTTTACAAGTTTGGATACCCCAGAGAAATAGTCACTGATCAGGGAGCACAATTTACCTCCCACCTCATTGAGAATATTTTGAGGAAGCATAAGATTAAGCATAGAATGTCTACTGCCTATCACCCTCAGGTGAATGGCCAAGTAGAAGTAACTAACAGAGCTTTAGAGAGCATCCTCACCAAGGTTGTGAGCAGCAGTAGAAAAAATTGGGTAGACATATTGGTAGAAGCTACTTGGGCCTACAACACTACTTGGAAGACAACAACATGATTCACTCCTTATGAACTAGTCTATGGTAAGAAAGTTATACTTTCAGTTGAGTTTGAATTCAATACTTTAAGAATGGCAGTTGAATTAAATCTAGATATATCAAATGCCCAAAAAGAGAGGTTGATGCAACTAAATGGATTAGACGAGTTTAGAGTGCAAGCACTTCTTCACACGGAGTTAGTTCAGCTACAAAGGAAGGTTTGGCATGACAAGAACATCAAAGAAAAGACCTTCCAAGAAGGAGATTGGGTGTTGTTGTATGATTCAAGGTTTAAATACTTCAAAGGCAAGATGATGACAAGATGGTTGGGACCTTACACAGTGGAAAAATGTTTTGATAATGGCGCAGTTCAAATCAGAACCATAGATGAGGAAGGAATCCCCTTGCTTGTCAATGGTCACAGACTTAAAATTTACAAGAAGCCTTGTCAAAGGTAGAGTTCATAAATTCAATAAGCAGAGAGGTGTATGTGATGGTAAACTCCATAGTTTCCCACAGCTACTGAAACGCGGTGACCAATCACAGCGCATCGCATTTCGCTTGCCCGCAAGTTTTAACGTTTTGCAACAAATGTATCTCCTATTTTCTACGATATGCGATCGCATCGCATCGCATCCAGCTTACCATGCGAACTCTTAAGTACAAACCATTGCGGCGTGCGATCATGCGCAATGCCGCCATGTGGTATCCCCTTGTCGCATCACATATTCTAACCTTACCACATCGCAAACAAATTAACATTCCTTAGCGCTATTTGCTAACATTTGCGATGTGCAGGCCCGCGATTTGCCGTCCGCCGTTGTTCTGCCCCCAGATCTAACAGTCCTCATCTGATCGCACTTCACACTTCATAAGATTTACTTTGTGGTTATATTTTATTTCTTGCGATTTGCGATTCAATCTCCATCATCCATCTCTTGCCTTCACTTTTGCGATCTAATCCTGACCGTCCATTCCCCTCCTTTGGAAATTTTCTAAGTGATCTATGCCTTGGACAATTTTTGTTTGTTTATCCTATTGCCGCTCTGCAACACTGATTCTTCCATGCTACTCCTCTTGAGCTTGTTCTGTATTCTTCAACGCGATTCTCTCCTGAGCTTTATACTGTCACCGCTCTGCAACACCGGTTCCTCCACGCTGCTCTTCCTTGAGCTTTATTTAGTTTCTAAGTGCGTTGATCTCTCCCGAGCTTTACCTTCTATTCGTTATTCACTCTGACTTGGGATTATTTCACTTCTTGCACGCCTCTGCTGCCTCTTTGTTTCCTTTTTTGCCATTGTTGCCTCTGTTTCCTTTGCTGCTTTCCTGTCTTTGCCTCTGCTTTATATGTTCCTTTGTCCTATAGCTGCTTCTGCCTCTGCTGCCTTTGTTGCCTCTCTGCTTCCTTTGTGCTCCTTTGCAATCAATGATAATATTTCCAACAATCTCCCCCTTTGGAATTGATGGCAACACATCCACCAATACTCCAATACTTCCTTCAAGACTTCCTCCACCTTTCATTCTAAGAGGTGTCTTTCTTCCTCTGCATACATTTTAGAAGAGCCTTTCTTATTCTTCTTAACTTCCCCCCCCCCCCCCCTTTGACATCAATGGAAAAGGGTTGCACATTTCCCAGTGTAGTTTGTATCTTTGCACTATTTATCTATGATTTGTGTTTAGGCCTTCTTCTTCTGATTTTATCCCTTGCTACTCTAGACTAGTGTACGAGAGTTGTTGGGAGAACACTTTGAAAATCATTTAGATTGCATGGAAGGCTTGTCACCATAGAATTTTCTGTACTTATGTCCCTTACTTCTTGATAGAGGTGACACGTGTTGGTCTTTTGATGTACTTATGTCATAATACTTTGATCTTGAGGACCTGTACCATACTACTGCTCCATAGCTCTAGCTCTTCTGTGAAAACTTTTATGGGTTACTCTCCCCCTGGAATGATGCTTTCTTGTATGATACTAACTATCACTTGTCTACTGCACTGTTTCTTGTCTGATACTGATTATCACTTGTCTACTGCATTGTTTCTGTTCCTTGTATTGCAGCCTTTGTTGGTGTATTTCAAACATCATTTTATTTATTTATTTTGATCATATCAGAGAGTATCATCTGCAGACACTACTCCTAGTTTGTCTCGTAGATATTCGATTGGTTCTTTAGAAAGAGGTTTTGTGAATATGTCTGTTTTTTGTTCCTTTGTTGGTACATACTCCATATTTACCATTTTCTCTGCTACTTGTTCTCTAAGGAAGTGATACTTTAAAGGGATGTGCTTGGTTTTTGAATGAAGTATTGGACTTTTTTGATACACTTATTGCACTTGTATTGTCACATTTGATAGATATGGGTTCATTGATGCTTGCCTTCATGTCTTGGAGAATTTGTTTCATCCACATTACTTGTGTGCAACAAGTTGTTGTTGCTATGTATTTCGCTTATGCTATGGATAGAGAGTCAGATGTTTGATTCTTACTTAACCATGACACCAGACTTTCTCCCAAATAAAATGCACCTCCACTTGTGATTTTCCTGTCATCCACATAGCTAGCCCAGTCTGCATCTGTATATGTTGTCAATGTGAATTCTTTGCCTTTATGATACCATAAGCCATCATGTGCAGTTCCTTGCAGATATCTAAATATCCCCTTGATCGCTAGCAGGTGATTTTGTTTTGGTATTGTTTGATATCTTGCGACAAGTCCTACTGTCACAATAATGTCTGGTCTAGAGGCAGTTAGGTATAACAGACTTCCTATCATAGATCTGTAAAGTCTTTGATCTACATCTGCGGATCCATCATCAACACATAGCTTGCATCCAGTGATCATGGGAGTTGACACAGGTTTGCAGTATTCCATTTGGAACCTTTTCAACATGTATCTTAAGTATTCTTCTTGTGAAATGAATATTATTGTGTTATTTTGTATAATTTGAAGTCCTAAGTAGAAGGTAAGCTCTCCAATCATAGACATCTCAAATTCCGACTTCATCTCTTCTGCAAATCCTTTTGCTAACTCATCTTTGTTGCTACCAAACATGATGTCATCTACATATACTACAACAATTAAGAGTTCACTTTCATTAGCCCTTATGTACAGATTGTTGTCTGCTCCTCCTTTCTTGAAACCTTGTTTTTGTAATTATTTGTCCAGCCTAGAATACCATGCACGTGGAGCTTGTTTGAGACCATATAAGGCTTTCTTTAATCTGCACACATAGTCATGTTTATCTGTTAAGGAAAATCCTTCAAGTTGTTCCATGTAGACTTCTTCCTCTAGATCTCCATTCAAAAAGGCAGACTTCACATCCATTTGCTATACCTTAAAATCATTATAGCATGCACAAGCCAAAAGCATTCTGATTGCTTCCATTCTTTCTACAGGGGAAAAAGTTTCATCATAATAAAGTAATTCGATTTGAGAGTCTCCCTTGCATACAAGTCTGGCTTTATTTCTGATTACTTGACCTTGTTCATTCATCTTATTCTTGAATATCCACTTTGTGCCAATGAAATTTTTCCCAGTGGGTCTTGGCATTAACTCCCAGGTCTTGTTCTTCTCACTTTGGTCCAGTTCTTCACTCATAGCATTTACCCAATTTTTGTCTTTGTTGGCTTCATCGAAATTCTTTGGTTCTATCTGTGACAACATGGCTAGGTACACTTCCTCGGTCTGTTTAGCTAGATGTCTTCTAGTTTGGACTCCTGCACTCTTGTCTCCAATGATTTGATCTTTTGTATGGTTCTTCTGAGTGTGTCTCGAGGGTCCTTTTGAGTTTAATTCAATATATTATGTTATCTTACTCTGTTCTTCATTTTCTTGATTCTCATATTCATGATCATCTGGGGGATTGGCGTAGTTTGTGCTTTTGGTTCTATTTGGCAAATCTTCGTCGAATCTCGCATCAATGCTTTCCACAATTTTATGCAGTCTTTTGTTGTAGCACTTGTATCCCTTACTCTTGGATTCATATCCCAAAAATATTCCTTCATCAGCTCTTGCATCATACTTCCCCAATTTTTCATCATTATTCTTTATGAAACCTTTTCTGCCAAAGACTCTAAAGTCCTTGATTGATGTCGGTTTCCCATGCCATAATTCATATGGATACTTGTCACTATTTGGTCTAAGATGAGCTTTGTTAAGAATATGAAAATATGTGTGTATTGCTTCTACCTAATAGGTTGGGGGAATGTTACTTTCTTGCATCATGGATCTGGTAATCTGTTGTACTAACCTGTTTTGCCTCTCTGCCACTCCATTTTGTTGAGGCGTACCTACAATTGTAAATTTTTGCTTTATCCCACATTCATTGCACAGGTCTGTAAAATCATCGTCTATGAATTCACCTCCTCTGTCTGATCTGATGCATTTTAGCTTACATCCAGTTTAATTTTCTTCCAGTGCCTTGAATATCTTAAATCTCTCAAATGCTTCGGATTTATATTTGAGAAATGCCACCCATTTCAATCTGGAAAACTCATCTATTATCAGCATGAAATACGATTCTCCACCTGGTGCATTAGTTCTTGAAGGTCCGCACAGGTCCATGTGTACAAGCTGAAGAGGCTTACTTGTACATAGTTGGTATTTAGCTTTGAATTATATGTGAGTTTGTTTTCCCAGTTGGCAGGACTTACATATGGTATTTGGAGGCTTCTTTATTGCAGGAAAATCTCTAACAGCTTTCTTCTTGCTCAGTTTGATGATGTGGTCAAAGTTTATATGTCCCAATCTTCTATGCCATAACCAAGATTCGTCAAGTTTGCTGATGTGGCATGCTTCATTCTATTCTTCTACTATATAGAAATTAATCTCTATTCGAACATCTTTGATCAAGGTCTTTCCTGTGGTGATAGACCTTACTTCACAATCTTGGGCTGTGAAAAGGACCTCACAGCCTTTATCACACATTTGAATGACACTTAGCAGATTGGCTTTTAGACCACCCACAAATAGTACATCCTTAGCCTCTCCTCTTCCATTATTCAGGGTGACCGAGCCTTTTCCCTTGATTTTTCCTGCTCTATCATTGTCGAATGCTACATTTCCAGATTTCTTTTCATCAAAAGTTATAAACTTGCTTCGGTCTCTAGTCATATGTTTTGAGCACCCACTGTCCACATACCATTGGATTTTCTGATCTTGAGCTGTTGGAAACATATCACACTTATTTATCTTCTTTTTCCATTGCATGCAACTGTTTGTTTGGTAAATTTTCCGAGGAGATGGACCATAGTATTTGAGAGGACATTTGAGAGACTCGTGCCCAATTTTATGGAAGCAAAAACATTTGATTGTATTTATGATTAGATTATGTATTTGAGTGAATCCACCATTGTTCTTAATTCCCCTTGAGTTTCCATACACCAGTCTCTGTATATATATTTTGCACTCCATGGCTTTATGACCGAACTGTTTATAATAAAAACAATAACCATGGAAGTAGTATTTGTCTCTAGCAGAGAGAGTTGTTTGAGTTAATCTTTTCGTTTGTTGCATCTTTTGATGGTTGGACTGGATTTTCTTTGTCTTACAGTATGTTTCAATGTGTCCAAGTTTGTGGCAGGCGAAGCAAGTGATACTTCTCATAGGAGGAAGGAACCTCCTTTGACATCTTCTGAATTCGTTCAATTCATCCTTAGGAGCGCACGAGTCTTTTGCAGTTGATTGTTTCTTTGTTTCTTTCTTTGCCACTTGATATTGCTGCTTGTTTCGGATTGCTTCATTATATATCATGGTCTTGCTGGTTTTTAATTATGTGGATTCCCTTTTTCCTACTTCATTATCCTTTACAAATTTTACAAAAATTATATTCTTGTTATCTTCTACCTTGGATTTGTTGGTTTCTCCTTCATATCCTATCCCAGTATTTATATGAGGAGATCTTTGAGCATTAAGAATTTTGTCCAAATGACCAAAGATTTTCATTTGAGAAATATTCATAGTTAATTCAATTTGGACCTTTTCTAATTTCTTCCTCAGGCTTACCACTTCCTCTTCCATCTTTTCTCGCTCTTGATTTTTCTCCTTTATTTCTCCTTTCAGAATATGCTCTATTTTCCTTGATTCTTCTAGTTCAATATTCAATTTAATAAGACCTTCTGAATTTGGTTTTGTCTTTGCATATTTTAGAAGAATCTCTTTCTGTTTTTTACTCTTAAGTTTAAGTCTGCTTATTTCCTGTTGATCAATGGTTGTCATTGATGTCAACCCAAGCAGCACCAGGGGCTAACCCAATATTGCATGGGAATTTTGACCTACCAAATTAATATATTCTGGTTCAAGAATGATTTTGATGGTTTCTTCTTGTCGATATGTTTCTATTGATATATAGCACGCCACGTAATTCTTCACAGTTTGAGAGATATTCATGTTTGAAGTTTATACCCCCAGTTAGTGTGTTAAAACCCCATAGGGTTGTGGCATGGGTCATTGAAAAGTCATAATTAATATTTTTTAAGCTCCTAAAATCCCTCCCACGTTCACTTGTTGAAGCCCCTCTCAAACTAAGCATTTATATAAATTGTGATCCTCATATCCTCCTTATGCAAGAGATTTCGCCATCTAAAACAGGTCATCGTGGCATTTTCGCTCTAGATTTTTTCTATGAAGGTTAAGAAGCTGAAATTTTTATGAGGCAAAGCATAAATCCCAAGGAAGCTCATATGAAAATTTCAGATCAAGGTGCGCAATATTTTAAGAGATATGATCTGTGGAATTCAGTGTTTTTGTAGGCTCCTGAAATTCATCTCAAAGAAGTGACCTTGGGAAAATCGTCATAAATCTCTCTCTGATTATTGGATTGGAATTTTGTAAAAAGCGACAAATAGTGCACAGACTGTAGTTTTCATTCTATAAATTTTAGAGCCAAATGAGGAAACAGTGACACGTGGCACGCCGTACAAGTTTGCTCTACTGAAACAGTCCATAATTAGGGCATTGTGATAGATTAGGCATAACTCTCTCTTGAAGAATCCAAATTGGGTCAGACCTATGGCATTAGAAATATGACTCATCTAAGGATATGGATCAGAGGTTGTACATATCTATGATTGGTAGTCTTCTATATGTAACAACCTCCTGGCCATATGTTATGCAAGTAGTTGGACAAGTAGCAAGATTCCAAGCAGCACCAAAAGAATCACATATTATTGCCGTCAAAAGAATTCTTCGATATCTAAAGGACACAGAAGAATATGGCTTGTGGTATCCCAAGGGTAGCAATCTCATTATTCAAGCCTTTACAGATGCAGATTGGGCAGGAATCATTGATAATCGTAAGAGTACTAGTGGAGCAACATTCTATCTAGGTGGTTGTCTCGTATCATGGTTGAGAAAAAAACAAACCTCAATCTCGTTTTCTACAGCGAAAGAAAAATACATTACAGCAGCATCATGTTGTACTCAAGTCCTTTGGATGAAACAAACTTTGCAAGATCTTCAAGTACAATTCAGTGAGCCTATTCCCATATTATGTGACAACACTAGTGCCATCAGCATCTCCAAGAATCTCGTCATGCATTAAAAAAACAAAACACATTCCGATCAAATATCATTTTGTTAGAGAAAAAGTCACTGAAAAGAATATCAAACTTGAGTATGTTGGTACAAAAGAATAAATTTATGATATATTCACTAAACCTTTACCTCATGAAGCATTTGAATATCTTCTCCATAAGCTTCGGATTTTCCCAAGTTCTCATTAGATTACAGGTCCGCAGGACGATTGTGTGTCAGGGGGAGTGGAAGTGTGTACAGGTCCGCAGGATGGTTGTGTGTAAGGGGAGTTACCCTTTGCCATTGATGTCAAAGGGGGAGAGAATGTTGTAGGAAGAGGTGTCATGATCGAAGGGGGAGTCCTTGTGTTGCCATCAATGCCAAAGGGGGAGATTGTTGATCAGCGGTTGTCATTGATGTCAACCCAAGCAGCACCAGGGGATAACCCAATATTGCATGGGAATTTTGACCTACCAAATTAATATATTCTAGTTCAAGAATTCTTTGATGGTTTCTACTTGTCGAGATGTTTCTGTTGATATATGGCATGCCACGTAATTCTTCATGGTTTGAGAGATATTCATGTTTGAAGTTTATACCCCTAGTTAATGGGATAAAACCCCATAGGGTTGTGGCATGGGTCCTTGAAAAGTCATAATTAATATTTTTTAAGCTCCTAAAATCCTTCCCGTGTTCACTTGTTGAAGCCCCTCTCAACCTAAGCATTTATATAAATTGTGATCCTCGTATCCTCCTTATGCAAGTGATTTCGCCATCTAAAAAAGGTCATCATGGAATTTTTGCTCTAAATTTTTTTCTACGAAGGTTCAGAAGTTGAAATTTTTATGAGGCGAAGTCGAAATCCTGAGGAAGCTCCTATGAAATTTTTAGATCAAGGTGCGCAATATTTTTGGAGATATGATCTATGGAAGTCAGTGTTTTTGCAGGCTCCTAAAATTCATCTAAAAGAAGTGACCTTGGGAAACTCGTCATAACTCTCTCTCTGAGTATCAGATTGGAATTTTGTAAAAAGTGATAGATAGTGCATGGACTGTAGTTTTCATTATGTAAATTTCATATCCAAATGAAGAAAAAATGACACGTTTCACGCCGTACAAGTTCGCTCTACTGAAACATTCCATAATTAGGGCATTGTGATAGATTGGGCATAACTCTCCCTTGAAGAATCCAAATTGGGTATGACCTGTGGCATTGGAAAGATGAATCAGAGGAATACTACAAGATTGAAAATTAGATATTGGGGATCTGAAATAACAGAGATACAACAGATTCAATATCGAGCTCCTAGAAGGTAAGAAAAAGCTAGATCATGTGTTGTCAAGGGCTGCAAAGGACCAGAATTTATAGGGCAGCAAAGCAAAGCAAGGTGCAGCAGAGGGTAGCATGACAAGAGTAGCAACTAAGGTGCAGAACAGCAGCAAGAAGTTCATCACATGAATTCTTCAAGTGGGCAACACTGCATACAATCATTATAAAGGTATCATTGTACTGTGTCATTGTAAATACATTATTGTAAAAATTGTACTAGTGCCTATCTGCCAAGAGTTGAAGAGGCAGTGTCAGGTGGTCTAGGATCATCATTAGGTGGTTGTGTCATATTTGGGGTTATGTTCTAGTGTGTCTTATTCTTCTACATCATTCTATATCATTGTAAAGTGGACCATTATCCCTGGTACGAGAGTCCATTCTTATTTTATTCTTATACACGGTGGTAGGGTGGTGCTAGGGTAGTTGTAGCTCATTAGGTGTTGGGGCATCCATTCAGTTGACTACTGAAGAATCTTGGGCGTTGGAGCGTCCATCCAGTGGGAGTTGGAGAAGAATTCTTTTCTAGATTCTAGGAAGTCGGAGCTTTATTTTCAATTGGAGTTGAATATTAAAGAATTATTTGAAAAGCATTAGGTGGTTTTTGTCCCGGAGTGGGTTTCCACCTTAAAAAATATGTGCATTTGTGTTTCTTTTGTTTACTGCTATCATTGTACATACAATGATAATAATTGAAGATTAACTAATGCTCTAATTGAAAGGAATACTGATTCACCCCCCCCCCCCCAAAAGTATTTCCAACATTTCCTCCACGGTACTAATTAGATCCCCCTCAAGATCTACCTAACCTTCATCTTCAAATTCCAGGAGATCTTCCTCAAGCTCTTCCTTGGCCTCAAAATGAATTTTGATGTTCCTTATTCATTTGGGGATTCATCTGAGCTCTCAGATGCACTGTTGTCTTGTTGAACATAGAATAATATTCGATTAAATATGTTCCCTTTCGGCCTATTGCTGAAATTGGTTTTCTCTTTCCCTCTTGAGTGATTCTCCATTTTCTTGTGAGGACATTTAGATGCATAGTGCCCCACTCTTCCACAGTTAAAGCACTTAAATGGAATTTTACCTTTATACTTACATGTGCCTTTCTCCAATCTTCTGACAAATTTGGTCTCTTCTTCATCAAAGCAGGAGCATGTACCTTCCTTCTCTTATTTGCACATATCAGCCTTAAAGGCTGCCTCCCTCACATTTGACTTCCCTTTTGGAAGTCTCGTCTCATAGGCCGTCAAATTTCCAAGCAATTGGTTCATGGTCAATGTTTCCTAGTTTGTTGTTTCTTCAAAGGAAAAAACCTTAGGGTTAAACCTGGATGGTAAAGATCTCAATATCTTTTGTACAATTACACATTCCTTAATGGTTTCTCCTATAACTTTCATGTTATTCGCAATTTCAACAACCTTTAAGAAGAAACTGGATATATCTTCATCTTCATTCATTTTTACATTTTCAAACTGAGCTCTATAGGCTTGAAATTTGGCCATCTTCACATTTTTATCTCCCTCATGGATATGTTTTAACGTATCCCATATTTCTTTGGTTGTCTTACTGTGCATTCCTTTGATAAATTCTGACTCACACATACCACTCAATAGTGCATTCATTGATTTTGCATTAGCTATGAAATCTTGTTTAGATTCTTTCTCTGTGTCAGTATCCTTTGGAGCATATCCTAATTCCACAACAACCCAAACTTCTATTCCTAGAGACATTATGTACGTCCTCATTCTTATTTTCCAGAAGGCATAGTTTGTGCCAATAAACAAAGGGGCTTTATTTTTTGAGCATCCTTCTAGGCTAGCCATCTTGGGGACCTAGGATCTCCTTCTAGTTGTTAAACCGATACAGAAGGAACTGGCTCTGATACCAATTATTAAATCCTTAGTTAAACTGAGAGGGAGAGTGAATCAATTTAATACGTTTATGGACTTTTAAAACTTTCTTTTAAACTTATTTACACCTTGATTTCATGATCAACTTAATGTATAATGAAACAACAATCTTAATATGTGAGCAGCAAGTATTAAGCATAGTAAATACAAAACATCAACACCGAATCATCATGCATATTGATAATAGATATAATTGGAAATCCCTAAGGGAGAAAACCACATATTATTATTGTTGTGATGCAAAGGCAAGCCCCAACTCCCTCTCACCACTGATTTTCTGTAGGCTCCAACCTACAGGAGGCTACTACCTCAAATTATGCAAGCAACTACTTATAAGGACGTCCAACTCCCATCTATTTTCTGTAGGCTACAACCCACAGGAGGCTTCTACCTCAAATTTTGCAAGCTACTACTTACAAGGAAGCTTAACTCCCATCTATTTTATGCATGCTACAACCCATAGGAGGCTTCTACCTCAACGAGCTACAACTGGAAATCTATCAAGCTACAACTTGATATGGAAGTGCCAACTTCCTCGCTCTACAATAAAATCATTTGCTGATTTACCTGGATATTAGGTCTGTTTTATTCCTTCTTCATTGTTGTCCTTCCAGCCTTCAAATCTAATTTCTATTAGCTCTGGATCTTCACAACTTCTCTATCTGCTTCTTTTTATATTCCACTCCCTAACCTCTCTATGCACATTACAATAACATCATTTATAGATATTACTTCATGGCTGTTTGCATTCCATATGGGAATGTGAAATGAACATGTATGACTCTTTGCCTTCCATCCATTCATTTCCTCACTCAACATATTCAGGATGTTACAACACTAAATTCTCTCATTTCAGAATTAAATTGGAGTTTTGCTTTGCCTACGAGACTTGCCTTTGCATCACAAACAATATAAATAATCAATGAATTTACATTTATAGTTACAATAATATTTCAATTCAACCCTTTCAACTTCTTTCTTTTCTGTTCATATTGTCTTCTCTACATGTTGTCCCTTTGTCTTCTCTGCCTCCTATTATATTTCCAACTGTGTTGCTGCATTATTGTCTTAGCCCGACTTGACTCATGCCTTTATGCTTTACACTGCCTCTTCCCATTGCATATCTTACCTACATCGTTCTATGCTCTTATTTTCTCCTTTGCTCTGTGTCGGGTTACTTACCCAAGTCTCCTTCTACCCACGTTCAATGTTTGTTATCAAACTGCTGCAACCACATAACACCTCTGCATGAGTGTCGGGTCATTTGCCCAGAGTTTTCTCTCTTGCGTTCAACCTTTCCTTTTTGACTCACAGTTGCATCTACATGACACTGTTCTCCATGGGGTTGGATCCTTTTACTTACCCGAGCCTTTTCTTGATGTGTTCAACCTTTCCTTTGTTACCCGAGTCATCCTCTACTTCCAATGTTTTCTTCATAAAATCACATAGCCCCGGACTTGAAATACATCAGATATTGACTTCGAACGTTATCGCATTCAATTTCATGTCGTATTTAGATGAATCAAAGGTTTAACATTATAATTCCCTTTTCAACCTCTCATATGATTTAACACTAGAAAGGCTCAGCATACACGCTTAACTTTGGTTAAAGGGTCCCACAACGCGGTGACCAATCACAACGCATCGCATTTCGCTTGCCCGCAAGTTTTAACATTTTGCAACAAACATATCTCATATTTTCTGCGATATGCGATCGCATTGGATCGCATCCAGCTTATCGTGCAAACCCTTAAGTACAAACCATGAAATCTGCGGTGTGCGCTCATGCGCAATGCCGCCACGTGGTCTCCCCTCATTGCATCACATATTATAACCTTACCGCATCACAAACAAATTAACATTCCTTAGCGCTATTTTCTAACATTTGTGATGTGCGGACCTGCGATTCACCATCCGTCATTGATCTGCCCCCAGATCTAACGGTCCTCATCTGATCGCACTTCACACTTCATAGAATTTAATTTGCGGTTATATTCTATTTCTTGCAATTTTCGATTCGATCTGTGTTGTCCATATCTCGCCTTCACTTTTGTGATCTAATCCTAACTGACCATTCCCCTCCTTTGGAAATTTTCTAAGTGATCTCTACCTTAGTCAACTTTTGTTTGTTTATCCTATCGCCACTCGGCAACACCGGTTCCTCCACATTACTCCTCCTGAGCTTGTTCTGTATTCTTCAACGCAATTCTCTCCTGAGCTTTATACCATCACCGCTCTGCAACACCGATTCCTCCACGCTGCTCCTCCTTGAGCTTTATTTAGTTTCTAAGTGCGATGATATCTCATAAGCTTGTTCTTCTATTCACTATTCACTTCGACTTGGGATTCTTTTGCTTGCTTCATGCCTTTGTTGCTTCTCTGCTGCCTTCACTGCCTCTGCTATCTTCGTTGCGTTTGTTGCCTTCACTGTCTCTGTTGCATTTGCTGCCTCTCTGCTACCTTTACTGCCTCTGTTGCCTTTGTTGCTTTGCTGCCTCTTCCTCTGCTTGATCTGCTCCTTTGCCTTATAGTTGGTTCTGCCTTTGCTGCCTTTGTGGTTTTTTGCTATCAATGACAATATTTCCAACAAAATGTTGTGCATCAAAATCTTATAAGGATGACAAGGGAGAACATGTGATAAGTGACAAATGCAAATGGCACAAAACAAAAGGTATGAGATAATGTGTGGAATAGCAGGTATGCATGCGAGAACTACTATAGAGATAATGTATATGTGTATCGAGCAACACAAACTTTCTTTTGCACACATGAAATTTGGATAAGTATAAAAATACTTAGGAATAATTCCAAACTTTAATCTTGCATAACATGTAGAGTATGAAACTAGATTTTATGAATATCATTTTAAAAGAACAAAAAATTTCAACATAAAGAGTTCCTTGCATAAAATTACCAACAATATGAAGTAAACAATTGATCATGTTTCCAAAAGGCTCCCACATAGTAAGATAAACACATCCATGTTTATAAATACACACAAAACCTAAAAATTTTCCTAAGATAAAAGAAATCAACGACTATTACTAATTCATGTGAATTAACAATGTTACATCCACAACCTCTTTGTGCACATCATGTAGTGTCTAAAACTAGAATTTATGAATATCTTTTAAAAAACAAAATCTTAACATAAAGAGCCCCTCGTGGAAAATTACAAACAATAAGAAGCAAACACTTTATCAAGTTACTAGGAGGCTCCCATGTAGCAGGAGAAGTACATCCATGTTTATAAATACACACAAAACCTGAAAAATTGCCTTAGATAAAAGAAATCGACAACTATTACTAATTCCTTTGAATTAACAATGTTACATCCACAACCTCTTTTGGTTGTTTGTCGGTTTTGGCTACATCTTCCTTTGTACTAAAAAAACAAGAGACAATTGTCATTTTACAATTATTGAAAATTGCCATCATATTTATGCTACAATTATGAAATTTAATCAAACACAAAATTCATCACACAAACAACTCAGACACTTGGTAGAAATGTTGTACAGATAATCATCAAATTTACAAGCTTGTTAAAATCATTTTACAATTAAAACTTTAGCCTATCCATAATCCATACTACTAATCTACAACAAACGTGGCATTTTGAAAAAAGAAACCAAGAACAATGAATAATAATATCTGTAATCTTACCAAGAATACTACAATAAGCAAAACAAGTAGACAATAACCTAAAATTCCAAAATTCCAGAGAAAAAAATAAAAATAAAAAATAATGAAACACTTCCAAAATAATAGAGCAATGATCATTTCCATCTTTGAATTCCATCGACACTCATGTTAACATGAGGAATGGGAATAATCAATTTTAATTTTATATCGACTGACTAAGTCTGTATTAAATGATAGCACCATTCAATTAATGATTGTTTCTACATATGAAACAATGATAAAGACAATGCAACGATTAACATATAATGAAATATCTACGTTCTTGTATATATTTTTTCCATAGTTGACATACAATATATTGGATCATTGATTGTGTGTCTCTACAAGTGAAACAATGACAAAGATAATGCAGCAATTAACAATGAATGTCTCTATATGAACATGTCCCAATTACTAAATTGGCAACCAGACGTAAGCATAATAAATTTGTCTACTCAACTCTGGTATAAATGTCGCATGAGAATGTGCATTTCTTTCACCAAATTGAACCAGGCCTTAGACACAAGAAGTCAGACTAATCAACTTCATGATACATAATGATATTTGCAAAATTTGAATCCTCTTGTGTTGCTTTTTGATACATAGCAATCCATGCAAGTTTGGACCTCTTCAGATGATGATGAAAATACCAGTTACATCTGGAAATGACAAACAACAAAACAACGACCTCTAATCACTTAATACAGACACTCAACATTTTTTGAGTAATACACTCTCAAGCCTTAACAAAACCACCTATCAACCAACCTGAGAATCAGGTTCAATAAACTTGACACCCTTTCCACAGTAAATCTTTGCATCATTGAAACAACAAATTTATGTACTCCAATTATTGAAAATAGGCAATAGAGAAAAAGTAAGAGATAAACATGCTATCTAGGAGCACACAACATCTCTGAATTTCCACAAATAACAAAATCAATTGATATAATTAAAAAAAGGCACATGAGACAACAATGGGAATGCAAGAATCACAAAGGCATTTCATGAAAAACACGGGAAAAAATCTTGCAAGCTACATGAAAATAGGGCTTAAAAGAATACACCACATAATTTTTTTAGAAACAACAATGTAAATCATCAACAAAACTACAAAAGAACCTTCATATATCAACATTTCATGACAATAAAACCTTACACATAATATTGCCCCACCATCTAAAACTACGATAACAAGAAAATTACTTTAGAACCATGGCAACTGCACCTCTCAAACATACGTAAAAAATTTGCAATCCAATATAGTTGTTAGTATAAAATCCCACCACAAAATGAAATTCCCCTCTCCATCCTACATAATATTTAAAATTCACGACTCAAATACACAGAATAGCAAACAACTTCTAGAAAAAAAAACATACAAAAAACTAAGTAAAGTCTTTTTAACCACAAAATAAAATAAAAAATAACCTACCCCACAAACCCTAAGAGCTCACAAATAACAAAATTTATGCTATAGACACACAACTCGAAATCCTAGAAACACTAACTAAAACTAAATTTGATAAATGCACCTAAAAAAAAACTAAAATCTTACTAGTAATAGTAAAGAGTCTAAGGCATTATTTAATGCAACATCTAAAGCCCATTTTAAAAATCTCAAATAGGACAAAACTTTAATTTCTCAATACCTCACACACTTGTTAAACATGAAACAACCGAAGGAAATATTACCCAACATATTTGAAAAGCAATGAATAATATCTCTTCAAGAGACAATACCTCCTTTCAAACAAAGTCTCTCTCCTAAACTCTAATTTATGCTAGTGATTTAATGCATGTGCGATCACTATGGCATTGTGTAATATATTAAAGTTTTATTTCATTTCATTTTTAATTTGTTTTAAAAATGTCAAATCCAACTATAGATAACTAGTCTAATCAATCTTTAAAGCCAATCATATAGAACAATATTTCATTTTATTTTTAAAATGTCACATCTAACCACTCATAATTAGTCCAATTAAACTTTTTAACCAATTAGTTACTAACTTTAAATTTTAATTATTGTTATTATATTTTTTAACTGTAACAATTATTTTTATTATAAAAAAGGACAGGTTGGGCCGGAGCCTAAACAACCATCAGTACATAGCTTTAGCCAGCTTCCAGTACAAGCGAGTCTTCGTTGCTCATTTACAGGATTATGATTTGAGAAGGGGACTCATCATTTATGCTGAAGGCTCCTTGCGGGAGGAGGCAACCTTTGTTTGCGTAGCCATCCACTTCCTTGTTTAAGTCTCTGAGAATATGAAAAAATTGGTATGAGGCGAAGTCTGCCATAATGTACTTCAACCTTCGAAGGCTTTTGTTTAGGATTGGATTGTTACACTGGTCCTTCGAGTCTATCATTTTTATCAAAATTTCTGAGTCCCTGAAAGCTTGGAATTCTTTAATGCCTTTATCTCGAGCTATTTGACAAGATTTTATCAAACCAAGAATTTATGCCTGGTTATTTGTTCTCTACCCGAGGCCCCAGCTTAACCTGTCTCTGTGCCACCCTAGGAATAGATCACATCCCCTGCACCTGTAATCCCAGGATTTCCTTTAGAGGCACCGTCAAAGAATATCATGGCTTTACCCTGCTTCCTCCACCATGTTTGGAATATTTCGTCTGGATCCCTTATGCATCATCTTGGACTAATGGGGGGATTGACAGGGGATTGATTTCTGTCTCTGAAGACGAAGGATCCCATCCAGTTCTTTTCTTTTGGGAGAAGGGATATTGCAGGTTTTTGAGAGTGTTGGGATGTTGTCTCAAGGAGGAGTGCTTTAGTCACATGGTCTTCACTAAGGGGGAAATACCATACCACGTGGGTTCATATTGGGGGATATTTATTGAGGAAAAAATGGCATAATATATTGGGGGATATATAGGGGGTTAAGGGTTTTTATATTGGCATGTATAAAAAATGGAGCTCAAAGTTAATGAAAAAATATAAAGGGGTATAAAAAAAATGTTAATGAAAAAAATGAATACCTACAATATCTAGTGGAAGTAAGGGTTTTTAAAATTGGGAAGGTGTATTGGGTTCGTATTTGTAGGGGATTAAATAATGTGATTTTTAGGGGTATTTTCCAATATTTAGTTAGTTTAAGGGTATTGTTTAATATGCCACGAATGCACGTGATAGATTAGAGGTTCATTGAGTGAAGCCCCTGTGGCTTTAGCCTTGACTGCCACCGTCGAGGGATTCCAAATGGCGTTGTTGAATACCTGTTCATTCCTGTCAATCCATAATTTCCAGCAGACGTATTTGGGGATATTTTTCCATACTCGGAGCCATAGAGACTTGCTGGGGATAGAATGGGGGTACCACCCCTTCCAATTAGAGAAAAGTTCTACCACAGAGGTCTGAATAGGGGAAGAGACATTAAGGTCATGGAGGATGTGATTCCTTACTTCTTTTGCGAAGGGGAAGTTTACAAAAATATGGTCCATTGTTTCAAGATCGTTCCTGTAGAGCGTACATCTATGGGGTCCGAGGATACCTCTTTTTGTGAGATTTTCACCCTTCAGAGTCTTTTTATGCATTAAAACCCAAAAAAAAAAAATTAGGGATGTAGAAGGGATCCCAAACCTGTTTCCAGAAGATGGCGGGGTGATTCGTCTCTCTTTGTGGTTGCAACTACCAGAATCTGATTGCAACAGTGTAAATGCCTGTGTTTACCCAGCCCCAGGAATATGAGGCCTACTTATGGATTGGGACAGAGTCAACCAGCTCGTCTTTGAGCTTATTTTGTTGATTTTGCAGATGATTTGGGGCTTTGGGGAAGAGCCAAGAGAGCCAATTCCC
Organism: Pinus albicaulis; assembly: GCA_034641835.2. NCBI lineage: Eukaryota > Viridiplantae > Streptophyta > Pinopsida > Pinales > Pinaceae > Pinus > Pinus albicaulis. Next base: position 1,263,220,083 of record CM076582.1, on the reverse strand, counting down.
CTTCTTATCCCAAGAGGATATTTCTTCAAGTCTGGTGATATTTTTCTGTTCGAGCCATTCTCAGATCCCTCTTAGAGCTTAAGAATTTGCAAGTGGCGGGTGTCCCATGATACTGTCTTGCCACAACAGAGTGTTTTTTTTCCGTTTCCTGGAATGCAGTAGAGGATTTTTTAAGAAGTTAATTCCTCTCCGGCAGAGGTTCCAAATGTTTTTGAACTACATGTTCCTCAGCATTGTACCTGTCACATATTTCTTTTTCAAGATTTGGTTGACCGAATGCTTGGAGTCAGTGTAAATTTTCCACAAGATTTTGTTGCCAAGAGAAATGTTTGCTATTAAGGGGTCTCTGATCTGTAGGTCGCCATCCAGAATGGGACGTTTAAGCGTATCCCAGTTGAATAAGTGAAATTTTGATTGATTTCCCTTTCCACCACGCCAGAGGAAGTCATGAATGAGCTTGGATACCTGTTCTATGATTGATTTGGGAGCCAAAAGAAAGGAGGTCTAGTATATTGGCAAGGTCGAGAGGACTAATTTTATGAGCGTTTATTTTCCGATAGTGGTAAGCCAATAGCCTCCCCAAGAGGCAATTTTCGATTTTAATTTGCATATTACATCGTCCACAATGTGTTCTTGTTGGTTCCTAGTGTTAAGGGGAGGCTGAGTTATTTAATTTTTTCCCTAGTCGACGCGACCAACAAAGCCCAGAAGGAGTGTGATTCTGTTGATGGCTTGTTGACCTGCGTTCCACCCATACATTGTGCTCTTCCTTTCATTGATGAGAGCACTCGATGCCTTGCAGAAGTTGTGTTGGATAGATTTTATGTTGGAAGCGATCCTCATAGAGACACCTCCTAACAGAAGGGAGTCATCAACGAACAACACATGGTTGATAGGATCGAATCCGTTCTGCACTCTTAAGCCTGGGACAATCCTTGCAATTTTTGCAGCTGTAAATTTTCTGTTGAGAGTGTCTGCCATTAGGATTTAGAGGAATGGGGAGAGGGAGCAGCCTTGCCTTAATACCCTCAAGGCTTGAAAATAGTTGGTGGGTCTACCATTCACTAGTAGGGCAATCCAGGGCTTATCAGTGCAAGCTTTGATCAAGTTGATGAAGTTAGAGGAGAACCCAAAGGAGAGAAGAAATTTGTAAAGGAGCGAGAGGTTTACCTTGTCAAAGGCATTTTCCATGTCAAACTTTATAACACATGCCCTTTTCCTTTCGTTGGTGGCTGGAATAAATTGCCTCCTGAACCTGAATGACATTATCCATGATGTGCCTGTCTTTGACAAACCCGCCTTGAGAGAGGGAAATGAGGTTCCCCAACAAAGGCTTGATTCTGTTGGCTAGAAGCTTGGAGACAAATTTGCATGATGCGTTACAGAGGGAGATGAGCCCAAATCTTTCAAAGGATCCAGGGTTCACCTCTTTTGGGATTAAGGCCAAGAAGGTGGAGTTGATGCCACCCCCCACCTTAACTTTATTATGGAAACCCTTGATCATTCTCAACATATTGGCTTTGATGATGTCCCAGCAGATTCTATTGAAATGGATTGAGAATCCATCAGACCCAGGGGCCTTGTCTAGTTCCATTGACCATATGACTTTACAAATTTCTTCCTCAGTGAAAGGCTTCATTAGATTGGTGTTGTCCTCACTACTGACAAGGGAAGGGATGTGAGTGAGAAAGTCCTTTGTGTCCTCTTCACTGTCATCATTGTCTTTCCTGAATAGCTTTTGGAAGTGTGACACTACAACTGTTTTGATATTGTCAAACCCTTTGCAAATCAATCCCTCCTAAGTGATCATTTATGAGATGTGGTTTCGTGAGAGGTGAGCTCTGTACTGTCGACGGAAGAAAGTAGTATTTCGATCCCCAGCTTTTAGCCACAAGCTTCGGGACTTGATACTTCAATATTCTTCTTCAGTGCGGAAGGAGATATAGGTGTTCCTTTGAGCGATATGTTCCTTTTCTAGCTCCACAGAGATGTCTCTTTTATCCATTTCCATTTGCAGGTCTTCCAACAGCTCGACTGCTTCTTTCCTCTGGCTGTTTGGGGTTTGTTTTAGTTTTCTGATCCACTCTTTTATATCATGTTTTGTTGCCTTGAGTTTTTGTTCCCACACATAGCTTGGGGAACCAATGATTGATTTGGTCCAAGCCAAACAGACAATATCAAGAAACCCTTCTCTCTCACTCCATAGAGGGTTGAAACGAAACAAAATAGGGCCCAAGTTTTCTTCCTCTTCCAAGAGAAATAGGATAGGTTTATGATAAGAGGTTAGCTTGGGGACGATTTTGGAGGAGATTTACCTCTGTTCCAGCATTAATGAACTCTGTACCAGGAACCGATCAAGGCGAACAGAGATGTGGTCTATCCCAACTATGTTGTTGGACCAAGTGTCACTACAAGGAAAATACCCTCTAGCGGATGTTTTTGAGGAACCCCACAGAAAAATACCCCATACATCTGTTTCTAGCAGAGGTTACTAGAGGAGGTTGGTGGAAGGAGGGTTTTGTGGATGTTTTATGCTCAGTGCGCTTATCATTCAACATTGCATCGGTGCTCCTAAAATGCGAAAGCACCGGTGCGCACAAAACATTGGCACACCGGACACCGTGCACTCCGTCCACACCCGCCCGGTGTGTCGTATTATTGTAGAGCACCGGTGCTTCACAACTCTTCCACGCTAGTGCATTATAAAACACCGCGCCAAAACCGAAATCGCCATGTGCGGTATTAAGAAACCACACCAGTGCATCATAAAACAATGCGCCAAAACAAAAATCGACTGGTGCATTTGTAAGAAACAGAAATAATGCGCCTATAAACCACGCACACCGGAAAAGGGTTAAATAATAAATAAATAAAATTACGACGAAAAACTAGACCCCCCCCCCCCCTTTTTTTTTTTTTTTCCACTGCTTCTAAGCTCTCAATTACCGGTGCGCTCTACCATATAAAGCACCGGTGCACACAAAACATTGGCACACCGGACGCGATGTACACACCTGCCGGGGCGTCCTATTACTGTAACGCACCGGTGCTTCATAACTCTTCCGCGCCGATGCATCATAAAACACCACGGAGAAACAGAAACCGCCTTGTGTGCTGTCACAAAACCAAAACGGGGCATCATAAAACATCGAGCCAAAACAAAAACCTATCGATGTGTTCTTATCAAAGAGCACCGGTGCGCCTATAAAACGCACACACCAAAATAGCGTTTAAAAAAATAAATAAATAAATAAAAATAAAAATAAAAATAAAAATAAAAAATCGGTCCTTTACAACTATTCCGCCCCGGTGCATCATAAAACATCGCGCAAAAACAGAAACATCCAGGTGCGGTGTTAGGGAACCGCCCCGATGCATCATAAACGGCGCGCCTAATCTGACACCGCCCGGTGCGGTTGTAAGAAAGTGGACCGGTGCGCCTATAAAACCCTGCGCACTGGAACAGGGTCAAATAATAATAATAATTACGGCCAAAAAACCACATTTTTTACTTTCCTCAGTGCTCCAGAGCTCTCAAGCACCGGTGGCATTTCCCCTTCTATAAGTCACCCTGACATCACTGCTCCCATTGCACCCATTGGGTGCACTGCTGCTGTGCATTGGCCACCAATCTCCAGCTTGCATTTTACAAAACGGTGGGCAACTTTTCTTTTGCAAATTCTACAACCAATATGCCTCATCGACGGTGAAATGTACATGTATTTTTCTAGTTTTCCATAATTAAGCTTTTTGGCGGATTATGATTTGAAATAACCTTAAAAAAACCATTAAAAAAGAAAAAAAATATTTGTCGTGCGGTGCGCACGAGCCGTTCAGCTTGCACCAGTAAGCGGTGTTGCCTGTAAAATTTACAGGTCGCATCGCCACCAGTGCTAACGGTATCCGCACCATTTCTGGGGTAGTACCAAAAGGTGCCCTGCATTATTTTAAATTAAAAAATAAAATAAAATGCGTTGCGCTTATTTAGCCAGTCACACCGTTGACCATGGGAATATCGGTGCAGTGCGTTGACAGAATTATCTGCCTCGGTGTCTGTCAGCACACCGCATTCAGCATTCCGAAAGGGTCAACGGTACGAACGGGTAAAAGGCCGCACCATTGACTATGTAATTGTCAGGAAGTCGGTGTGCTGAAATGACTATACGCATCGGGGCGTATATTTCAGTTAGCACATCACTATTCTGACATCATATATAGTCAACGGTGCTTGAAATAAATTCAGCGACATCGAGGACGGTGCATTGTATTTCATTTGGGGCATCGCCACTGGTGCGCTACAAACACAAGCTGCACCAGAACCGGTGCAAGACTGTTTTTGTGGCGCACCGACTGGTCTGATCTTTTTTTCTTTTCAAAAAAAATAAAAATATATATATATATATATATATATTCCTAAATACATGTCTGATTTAATAAAAGAAAAAAATATTTAATATGTCAATGATTCAGAGAGAAGAGGAGGAACAACAGAAACAATAGGCGGAGCAGTATGACATGATTCACTAGTGGGAGGCACGAGAGAGGGAGAAAGATGCATACCCTCGCCCTATTACAACAAATACCCAGGGGATCCTAAGGAAGATAGGCCTCCTCAAGTTCTATGAGGAGGCTACTTCCCTAAAGGCCCACAGTGTGTTTTTGAGACATCTTATCCGCAGGTGGAATGCCCACCGATAGACTTTCTAGGTTGGTCCTGACCAATGGTACACACCCACTAAGGAGGATGTTTATTTTATTACAGGACTATTGAGGAGATGGGTGGATTTTCCCTCATTCCCAGAGGTTCTAGCTGGTTGTGTAGCAGGGAGTCAGTTAGTTTACTCCCAGAGATACATTGGAGTAGATATACCATCTCCTGAAGAGTTTTAGGTACCTAGAGGTCAATTACATATAGGTGCATTTGGTAAACAGGACGTGCAGTGCCTCTCACTTATTATTTCGACCATTTTTCACAACACCAGTGACGGAAAATGCATTAGTTTCTCACTTTTATATTATGTTGATTCTTTAGTATAAGAGCCATGACTTGTCAGGTAGTCTGCCATTTTTTTGCGACAGTTTTGTACGGCCTTAGATAGATGTCGTGCTTATGCACAAGGGAGGGTCAACTTCCCTTTTTCTTCAGAGCTTTTTTGTTTATTTTTTGAGAGGTTTCCAAAGATGAGGCCTACCTTTGTTCGACAGCCTCATAGGCCAATGTTGGAGGCTCAGATGCACATGTGGGGGCAGATGATGCCCAAGAGGGGAGGGACTATGTTTCCAGCTAGGATATCGCATGATGCACTGGACTTACTAGCCAGTGTTAATGAGCTGCATCCCTTCATTATGGTCCCATGTCCTTATGCTGGATTAGATTGGTGAGGGTGTGCCAACATCCTCTTCACAGATGATGAGCCACCAGATGATAGAGGTATTATTACTGTTTTATTTATATTTATTCTAACATGTTCTTTAACTTGTTTTTATTAAATTGTGTAATGAAATTGTCTAATTATTGTTGTGTACTTGTATATATTTTGCAGACATTGGCTCTTTTGATGGCGAGGAGATGTCAGAACCACCACATGATCCAGGTGTGGATCCTGATGACGATCAAGACATGGTTGATGCCGAGGATCATGATCAGGATGAGGCCGGTGCAGAGAGACATCCTCTTGTTGGTGCACCGGTACCACCTTTTGCTAGGCGTGGTCGACCTGAGACTAGATATAGGATGGAGTTGGGCAACCAAATCAGTGCATTGATTATTGACTCGGGCATCAGGCCCGCTCATTACAGAGACATACAGGCTGATGATAGGCTATTACGGATGTGGAGAGGCATGTCGCGTGACATGTACAACCTGATGCAGCATATCGTGGGAGCTATGACATCTGTTACGCAACTGAGGAGGATTGTTGCACGTTATAGGCATAGTCGAGCCGCGACACATGATGGGCAGTCTGTGAGCAGCATCTCATCATCTCATGAACGTTCACCTCGCGCCGTGCGTGATGAGCATGAGGCTCCACTAGCAGCATCTAGCAGTCATCATGGAGATGAGGTAGCTGGACCATCAGCCACGTCCACTTGTCAACAGCCTGCAGCATCCATCAGTACTAGTCAGGATCATGAGCGGGCTCGACTATCAACAATCGAGAAGCTCCACCATTTAAATGTTGGGCCTCCACTTGTGCTTGTTATTGATGTTGTATTACCACTATAATTGATCCATGACATTTATATTACAATTGTATATTTTTAACATTATATATATATATATATATATAGTCCATATATTTTATGTTCATGTTGCAGTTGTACTTAATTTACATGTTGGTTATCATCATGATGTGCATATTGTTAGGTCATGTTAGATGTGTTCATTTAATGTTAAGCTTGTAGATAGATGTGTATATGTGATAGCATGAGTAATTTGACATGAGATGTATATTTGATGTTTGTGTTGTGATGATGTTAATATGTAATGTTAATTTGATGTTTGAATGTGTTTTTTAGTTGAATATGATCTTTGTACGATGGCTATCATGATCGTGATGATGTTTATTAATTAATTTAATATTAAATGACCATGATATTTATTAAATATTATGTCGTGATTGTAATTGAAATTTAAATTTAAATTATATGTAAAATTGTAAAATTGTATTTGTATTTGTAATTTTAATTTTCACTATAATTGTATGTAAAATATTTAACATAAAATTTTAATTGTAATTGTAATATTTAACTTATTGTGAAATGATTGTAATTGTATATATGACAAATTGTGAAATTGTAATTGTATGTAAAATTCTAAAATTGTAATTGTAATTGTATGTAAAATATTTGTAAAATTGTAATTGTAATTGTAAATGTAATTTTATGTAAAATTGTAAATGTAATTCTATGTAAAATTAAAATTGTAATTCTAATTCTAATAGTAATTGTATGTGAAATTAATGTAAAATTGTAATTGTATGTAAAATATTTGTAAAATTTTAATTGTATTGATGTGAAAAATTTAATTGTATTAATGTGAAATGATTTTATTAAAATATTTAAATTTGTAAATTTGCAAATAATTGTAAAATAACAAATCAGGAATAATATGATTTTTTGTAACATAATAAAGTTTAGAAAAGAATGCAAATAAATTCATGTACTTTAGAATTATCATTATTTTATTACGATCTTACATACAAAAAAAAAGAACTTTATACAGTCCGGTGCACTTATCGTCATAACACGCACCGGTGCGTCGTATTACTCAGACACACCGGTGCTTCACAACTCTTCCGCACCAGTTACAAATAAACGCAAATAAAAAAAAACGCAACCCTTTTAAAAAAGAAAGAAAGAAAGACACCACAGTTTTATCCATTTTTATCCTAAACCCTTTTTTTTTGCCCTTTCTTCTCCCTGTTTCTGTGATTTCAGAATTAGGGTTTTTCATTTTAGATTGACATCCAACCCACAAAACGACTTGCATAGTCGGATCCCAATCCATTCGGCCATTGCGTGAATTTTTGGAAAAATGGGTTTTTCTTTATCGGTGCGTCCTGCGTACCCTAGTGCACAGATGCATCGCATAAGTACTATGTAATAAAATTTTTGAAAACATATATATATATATATATATATATATATATATATATTTTTTAATCAGTGCGCCATATCTGAAATAGGGCACTAGTGCTTCATTTTACGAGGATAGCACCATACGGTTTATTACACCGTTTCTACGGTGCATTTATAATACCCCATGCACCGTACGATCTATTATACTGTTTTGCGGTGCATTTTTAATAACCCCACGCACCGGCGATGGTGCGTACCTCATGAAAGGCGCACGAGTGTCTTGATATTTATTTTTTACCTGAAAAGTTGAGAATTTATTTATACATATATTAATGAAGGATATGGTACATGTTTCAGATTGATAAAGAAATGACCGGCAAGAGATCAAGTAACAAAAATACTGATAACACATCAAGAAAAACAAAAAAAGCAAGTTCTTTGTAAATTCGTTATAAAAAATATTATTTTTGAACTATATGTAAGTTTAATTAATATATATTTGTTTACTGTGTATCATGCAGAGCCACAAAATTACGAAGCTCGATAAGATTATTTCTAATCTAGGACCATAAGAGCGTAAAAGCTTAATGGAAAATTGCAAAAAGATGAATCAAGTGAATGAAAAAATACTATCGATCCAATATGAGTTTCTTTTTTTTAATTATCATTAATAATATACTTAAAATTATTAGATAACATGTGTCAAACAATCTATTAATTCACATCTGTTTAATGTTATGCAGAGACCAACAACTCATAAAATTAATGTTGTTCTAAGAAAAGCAAAAAAATAAAACATGCAAATGAAAATGAATTGTTCCTTAGCTCATCTTGAGTGGTGTTGGAAGTTAACGAAAGGGAGAAAAACTTTTACAAAAGTTTGAGAGATCTAGTGGAACGAATGTATAGACGTTCTTTCCACTTACAATACAAAAATCAATCTAATTATTTCAATAACCAAATTTTATCTAAACTACAGGAAGGTTTCTAGAGAATTGGTCAACGAGACATGTCAAACTTTTAATAGCAAAAACGTACAAAAAAAGAAGAATGAAAAAGTAATATTCTTTTAAATGTTTGTCTAGAATTATTTATAAATATCACTTTTGTTATATTTACTTTTCATATATCAATATAAAAATTAAATATTTTATTGTCATGTTACATTTTCAAGAAGATTATGAAAATCTCAAAAGATGAACGAGCTGATATCAGAAATATGCCAGTAGGAATGTCCAAAAAAGTGTACAAGGAGATGGTCAAATAAATGGATAAAATTGCATCGCAGGAGGAGCCATCTCAACAACAACGTGCTTCAAATGTAATATGTAATCATTGAATTTTTCGATCAATAGGTACAATAAATAAATAATTTAGCATTAAATATTATTTTTCAAGAATTTTCTTGCAGAAAATAAAAGAAAATGGAACCCATTCAACACATAAAACATGACGACAAGGAAGAAAATGGTTGATCTCTAAGTTTGTGAGTAATTGTTACTTCCTTATAACAACTTAACTAGATTTCATTTTTGTATTTTTTAAGTTGTTCTACAAAAAACATCATTGAATGTCTTCAAACAGGGGCTAACATACAAATAAGAACCATCAAACGAATTGAGTGAAATTGGGTTAAATATGGGTTGTGAGTATGTGTTGGCATATCATAAATTAATTGTGTAATTTGTAAGCATCTATCGATCTTGTTTCACTTAGCTTTGTCTATAATTAATAGAACAAAAACATCTTTTATATTAAATATATGATTTGCTATGGGGTATAAAACTTGCAGGAAACAAAGTATGGAACTGCGCCAACAGATGAAATTTTGAAAGATGGCATGGTACATGGTTTTGAAAAAATATGTATAGTTTATGAGTCAATTGTTGCTATGGTATGCCATTTTTCTTTTTGATTTACATTGATGTATATTATTTAATATTGCAATTTTCATTATTCTCACAAATGCATATACACTCATTTCAATTTATTTTTATGTTTGTAGATGGAAGGTGAAGAAGAAAACAATCAATGCCGTGAACAAAACATTCCTGAAAATAACTCAAGTCATGGAAGTAGCTCTAGTAGTGACAACAGTTCAAGCGAATAATGATGATCACTATGTTTGGATATCAAAGTAAGATGTTTTATTTTTTGAAATATGTCTGTGAAATCAGACATTTTGTTTAATGTAATGGACATAGTGTCCCAATTGAAAGACAAAGGGATACCAATAATTGTCCCATTTTGTATGATAAAGGTTGTCTTATATATATATGTGTGTGTGTGTGTGTGTGTGTGTGTGTGTGTTTTAATTTATTCTATTGCGTTCTCCATTGTCGTTCTCAAATGCACTAACAAAAATTTAATTCACATGAATATTGTTATAAGATATATATGCGTTGACTTTTGATGAATAATGAATTTAAAAAAACCACAATAATTATGATATGATATAACAAATTAATCCAAACATCACATTCAAATGCATTAATAAAAATGTAATTAATATGGATATTGTTATAAGATGTGTCGATTTTTGATGAATAATGAATTTAAAACAATCACAATAATTGGACTGTCACAGGTCGACATTTCTAAAAACTGCAAAATGAAAACCGGTGCGTATAAGTAACTGTACACCGGTGTGTTTATGTGTCTATACGCACTGGTGCCATTGTACGATCTATGGGCACCGCACAAATACCAATACAAGTTATAAATATCGGTGCGTTTGTGTGATGTTGTGCACCGGGGCATTTATGTATCTATAAGCATCGGTGCATTTGTACGATCTATGGGCATCGCATGAATATCGATACCAATTATAAATCTCAGTGCCTTTCTGTGATGCTGTGCACTGGTGCGTTTCTACAAGTCTACGCACTGGTGCGTTGATACGACCTATGGGCACCGCACAAATCCCAAGACCAATTAGTATGGCCCCGTGCGTTGTATGACCAACACTACGCTCGGTATAGTTTTATACCTAAATGGCCCGGTGCATTCTCCTGTGACCACCCCGGGGCACCTTCTACATGTACGCACAAGTGCGTTAAATCCAGAGTAGTGCACCGATGAAATAAATATCTATAATAACCTCTGGCCGCCCATTTTTTTAGTTGTGTTGAATTTCCGTTAAAATCTCCGCCAAAACCCCCGTAACCATAAACAAATGTTGTAGCAAATGTTTTTTTGACAATTTTGGCCAATTTTATAACACTAAAAACCTTTTTTATAGCCTCTGCTAGAGGGTCTTTTCCTTGTAGTGTGTAAAGACCTCTTGAAGGTTTGAAGTACAGGAGGTCCCATTGGAGCACAAGGTCTTCCACTATGGGGAGCATTTGATCCCTGCTGGAGCTGCCACCTCTTTTTTCTTTAAAATCTAAGACAATGTTTAGATCTCCTGCTAGAATAATGTTCTTGGGAGAATGGAGGTCTAGAAATTCAGAGAGAGATTTCCAACAATATCTCCTTTCAGCGTATAGCACGGGAACATAAAGATTGAAGAGAGCAAAGGTCAACTTACTTGTGATGTGCCTTAGCTCGGTGAAGATCTAGTGTTGGGTCTCGAAGGAGTTCACCAATTGAAATTGTTCCTTCGACCATAGAGTGGCAATTCCACCTGAGGAACCCCTTGCGCTTACGACCTTCCTTGCATTTTTCTTCCATTTCGATTTTATGTTGTCCAAAAGGGTGTCCCCTTCGATTTTAGTCTCTCAGAGCATGAGGATTTCTGGAGGTTCGATTTTCAGAAGGTCTTTGATAGCTTCAATTTTCATCGGGTTCCCCAAGCCTCTGCAATTCCAAGAGACTAATTTCATTATTTACTGGTGGGGGGATTGGAAGCTCCTCCCTTAGGAGGCCTTGTTCTGGTGTTTCTCCCAGTGGACATTTCGATTGTTGATTGACTTCCTTGAGTTTTTTGCCGTTCTGCTTCTTCTTCTCTGGTTTCTTTGTGTGATTTCCTTCCCACTCTTTTCAATGATCTCTCAAAGGTTTCATCCTCCGAGGAGCATGAGTTTTCTATAGAATTCTTCCTGATCATATCAACATATGAGGGTGAAGAGGAGGCACCTGGGTGTACTCTAGGGGGGATTGTTTCTTCATTGCCTTTTCCCTGAGAGGGAGGAGCATTCTGCTTATCTGTGTCTTCCAGATTTATTGCTGAGGGTTCTGCAGGGGTGTTGAGCTCTTCATTAGGTTTTTCACCTTCAATCAATGGGGAGGCATTGCTTTCTGCCCCAAGAGTCTGATATTTTGCAGTTACTTTGGTCCCTTTTGTGGTTCCTTTTCCTTTACCTTTCATCGAGGCTACTTTTTGGACCAAACTCCATTGTTCTCTTTTCGCATTCTCACTCTCTTCTTCTGCCTTCTTTTTGCAGTGCCTTGCAAAGTGGCCATAGTCGTGACAGTGCCAACATTTAAAAGGAAGCTTCTCATAGTCCAGCTCCTAGATATGGGATCAGTCAACAACCGTTAGTTTAATAGCTTCAGGGAGCCCGATTTCCAAATCCACCTCGACACAAATACGGGCGCACGAGTATTGGTCTTTCCTCACTGCCTGGTCAATGTACTTCCCAAGGGAGTTGCCTATGGTTTGGAGAGATTCATGGTTCCAACAATGCAGTGGGAGGTGTACCCACACTGGAACAACTGAAGGGACATCTTGGGAAGGATCGAAATCGGGGGTCCATTTATTTAAATACAGTCTCTGGGGTCCCATAAAATATGGGCTGTTTCTGAAGATAAGGCTCCCACCTTTTGCATTTTCAAAAACAAACACAAAGTACCCTTTGCCTATGAAGTGACTTTTGATACCTTCGGAGACTAAGGGAATCCAAATCCTCTTCACCTAGTCATCCACTGCTTTGGACGAGGGCCAGAGGATTATAAACTGTCTGATGAGACCTCTTTCAGCCATATTCAGGGCAGATCGACAAGTTTTTTTCGATAGGGAGGGCCACCGAAGGCATTTTATTCAACTTCTTCACGAATTTTTGCTTAGAGACAAACGAAGGCCGCTTGCTGCTGGCAGCTATTAGGTTTTTGAATGCCTGGATCTCTGGGGGGTGGAAGGGGAGCCTCGGGTCCCCCTCTTGTAGCCATGGGGGTTGGGAAGATGCAGTTAAGTTACCTGCGCTCAACCAATTCAAACAATAGAGCACGCTCAACTATTTTTTAACTATTATCTTTTTTTTTTTTTTAAATTATTATTTTTAATTAAAAAATAACTTTAATAAAAAAATATTACAAAATATTATAGTATAATTTTTTTTTTTTTTTTTCAACAAAACACTTCCCCTAATTATTTTTTCTATATTCTCTCCTGTAACCCCGACTAATAAAATATAGAATTAATTTCAATAACATACTCATTAGTACCACCCAAGCTACACCTACATGAATAAATACATTTTTTCAAAACTTTATTCATTATATTTAAAAATCATTTAACATTTAAATTTTAAATTACATTTATATTCTAAAGTGTATATATAATATTTACCAAATACCCAATTATACACTAAAAATTTACTTTTATACCTACTAAAAATGTTTTACACATTTCATTCAAAACTATTATATAATATTTACAAAATACCCTATTTTGAAAAATCACTACCCTAAAATTTACTATTATACCACTAAAAATGCTTTACACAATGCTTTACACATTTCATTGAAAACTATAAGAAGACTGCCACTCACCCCATAGTTCCCACCACGTTGAATACGCCTATCCACGAAGCTTACTTTACTCTCTTTTTTAAAGTGTGTTTAAATGCCTAGGTAAAATGAGCTTTTATTTTTTTAAATTTGCATGTAACTTAATGAACTACATTATTCAAATAATAATGTGATTATCTCGAAAAAATTTAATATAAAAATCATAAATTAAAAACTTTAAATTCATTTCTAATACTTTATTTTTCTATAAATTTATTTAAAAAATTAAAATCATACAATTAATTAATGTATTTTGGTTTACTCAACAAAATTTTAATAATATATATATATATTTTTAAAATTATTAATTTTAATAAAATAAATACATAATTAAAACTTTAAAAAATCATCAAAACACTAAAACTATACCGATAAAACATCTCAAACTTACCATTTTCAGAAATCAGATGAGCCAAACAAAAAAAGAAAAGAAAAAGAAAAAGAAAAAACACCATCAAATTGTTAAACTCTCTAAAATGGTTTATGCACCAATAAAGTAATATTCCAGGCAACTATTACTGAATTTTCAGATAGATATAAGGGAAGTGAATTTGGCGGGAATCTGTTTCGCGCCATAATATTGGCGCCACATTTCTTCATTTCCCGCCCTACATACCAGACAACCGAGGATGTAATTGCTTCGATTAATCGGAATGCCTGTGTAATTTGTGGTCTCCGAGCCTTACAAGCACGTTCGAGGTTCGATTCCCGTCCATCGTTCGTTTCCTTCCCGTGTTGCTCACAGCATTTCTCACATTCGCAGGCTTAAAACGACGGTTTCGCTGCTGTGTCGAGCCGGTCTAAGCAGGTGTTTGTTTGAAATCGAGCTCGTGAACAGAACAGATCTACCCCATCGACGTCCAGACTATTATAGCGAGCCATGTCTGGGTGGGACGAAGGCCCTATCTTTTACAGTGATCAAGCCCAGTTTCCCAGAGGAGATCCCGATCATGGCGCCCTCACACGCCACTCTGCCCTGCGCAAGTTCAAGGAGTTCATTCGCAGCTTTAATGGCGTCAAAGGGGACTTCCCCTACAGGTATTTATGCCCCCATTATAATGCCGTCAATCCCCTTTTGTTTCGCAGAGGCCGTTTATGAATCTATGCACTTTTTTCAGAGAGGGCCTCGTACACAATCCCAAGTTTCTGCCAGTCGCCATAGAAGATATCGATTCATTCGATTCAGAATTATCAGAGAAAGTCCGCAAAGCTCCCGCCGATTTCTTACCTTTGGTAAAGTTCCAAAAAATCCTAAAATAGAATTGATCAGTTATTGTAAATGGTTCTGTTTGAGTTTCAGTCTTCAGAGTGTCTCGAGTTTCATATGGTTTTGTTTCGTTATGTTGTCAGTTTGAGTCGGCAGCTGCAGAGGTTTTAGCTGGACTGAAGTCCAAGATCGCCGGGGAAACAGGTGAAATGGAGGAGCCAAGCACTGGGGAAGTGCAGGTTTTGCTGTCCTCCAAGGAGAACTCCATATCTATCCGTTCTCTTGGTGTAAGTTTTTTTTTAATAAATATTTTGGGTTTTGTTTTGTGCTATTTTCTTTATTTTTTGTTGATTTTAAATTACTTTTATTTTAATAAGCACCATTAACTGGGTTGAAGGGGCTGGACATCACAGGCAGATCCCTTTTATGGGTGAAATAGCTTTTAATGGGCGCATAACTAATCCGCCATGACAGGGATCCTTTTCCATATAAATCACCCAAAGTTGTACACGGCCCTAAACTACTTATTCAGGCTCTGGGGGAATTGAATCTGAATGGTTTGACATGTTACTATCTGGAAGGCTGAACCATGACTGCAATCGGTATTAAGTTTTTTATGAGTTTCGTGTTCTTTAATGAAAGTAAAAATATGTTTTGCAGGCAGAGTTTATCTCAAAGCTAGTTAAGATATCCGGAATAATCATTGGTGCTTCCAGAACAAAGGCCAAGGCAACATACGTTTCATTACTCTGTAAGAACTGCAAGAATGTTAAGTCTGTTCCATGCCGCCCCGGGCTTGGTGGTGCTATAGTGCCTCGTTCATGTGACCATGTTCCTCAAGTAAGTTCTAACTCTGCCACCGTTGCTTTTAAGTACTGTGTGTTTTGTTGGCCTTTTTGTCTCTGATCCTTGCTTGATGCTTCTTAAATCCAAGTCCATTGAAATTATACTACCATATCCTGGGGATTTCGTTCCACGTTAATATGATCTCTACTACTCCTAGGTCTTATTTCTTCAATGCTGTTATTTTCGTTGACGTGGCTGGAAGGATTTTGCTTAATAGTACTTCATTGCTTTGCCTATAGCCTGGGGAGGAGCCTTGTCCAATAGATCCATGGGTTATAATGCCCGATAGGAGCAAATACGTGGACCAACAAACCTTAAAGATGCAGGAGAATCCAGAGGTAAGATATTCTTACAAATGACATTGTTTCACCTGGTACTTTTGTAGAGAATATATATGCTTTATTTTATTATATTGAAGATGAATCGTATGTTTCATCAATAAACAAAGAAGATTACATAATAAAATCTACACAAATTTGTAAATTACCACATGAATTGCTCTGTAGTTTTAAAAGGTGTCTATCCTTGTTGGAATCTGGATTCTTACATATGATTTGAAATCTTGAAAATTACATACATATCCTACTTCACAGAAAGGGCAGGTAGTCAGCGGCGTCCTGTATGTTTTTATCTTTGTGTCTGACCATCAAATATTCTGACTCCAAAGACTATCCCTTCCAAGGAAGAGGTGATTAACAGAATAGAGTCCCTAGCAGTAACCTATTACCAAAATATGCCGGGTTGCTTGGCATTCACACAAAATTTCAAGAGTTTAACTGTTGACATGTCATGTAACATCTCTGTAAAACTCCCATGGTGGAGTCTATAGATGGGTCGATGCTCCTTTTCCAAAAAATGCATCTAGGCCAGTTAAGTTAACTACATTAAAGGTTGTTCAATACTTTTCAAGCTTGTTCAATACTTTAAGAAGCCTGAAAGTCCTGGACAAGTGTTATAGAAATGTAAGTGTGCTAGTTTTAACATTCTGATACGTTTATAACTTATTATCTATCTGATCTTTTGAGAATCCTGACCATATGAAAAAAAATCAGTGAGGTATTAATAAAATTAGCATAACGTATTTGTTGAGAATACCTCTGACATGTTTCAAAATATCTTGAATTTGATAAAAGGATGTGCCGACTGGAGAGTTACCTAGGAATATGCTGCTTGCTGTGGATCGGAACTTGGTACAGTCTATCGTACCTGGCACTAGAGTGACTGTGATGGGAATTTATAGTATCTACCAAGCAAGCAATTCTTCCGCGTAAGTATTCCTGTGCTTTGTTGCAATTATGTTAAAACTGGTATTCAATTAGGTAGTCCTAGACCATTCATTCTCTTTTAATTGATCTCTGCAGTCAGAGGGGGGCTGTTGCAATCAGGCAGCCCTATATTAGAGTCGTGGGCATTGAGCAGGCCACCGAAGCTACTTCTGGGGTTCCTTCTTCCTTCGGTGTGGACGAGGTGTGAGGTTCTTGCCATTTGGGGAATAGGTGATGGTTATCAGTACTATTTGTAAACGAGCATATGGGCTTCATCTGACTATCGATATTTTTTTCCCTTTCTTAGGAAATGGAGTTCAAAGAATTTGCCCAAAGGCCTGATTCATATACCAGGCTCTGTGCCATGGTTGCTCCATCTATATTTGGCCATGCTGATGTTAAGAAGGCAGTTGCTTGCCTCCTCTTTGGCGGATCGAGGAAGGTATGAAATTTGCATTTTCAATCACTATCAGATGTATTCTTAGCATTTATACCTGTCATGTCCTAGGTATAACTGTGTTTTGGCCTATGCAGAGACTACCTGACGGAGTTCGATTGAGAGGAGATATCAATGTGCTATTACTTGGTGATCCATCCACCGCGAAATCACAGGTTTGCTTTACGTTGTTAGATGTTCTTTGTAATGACGACTAAGATTTATTAGGCATTCATTAGTGTATCCTTAAAATACCAAGCTGCGTAATGTTTGTTTCTGCGTGCATCAAATCAAGTGTAGCACATCGTGTACGTAGGCTTTGGATAGTTACATGTATGTTTTGATGGATTTAATCAAAATGGTTCTGCTTGCATAAAAGGTTTTAAGTGAAGGCAGTTTAGTTTCTCCTCACAGAAGTTGACGGTAGTTGTTATGATGCCAATTCCTTTTTTTATTGGCAGTTCCTTAAATTTGTTGAGAAGACAGCCCCGGTTGCTGTTTACACATCTGGAAAAGGTTCATCTGCTGCTGGTCTAACAGCTTCCGTAATTCGTGATGCCGGCACTGTAAGTAACCTATTACGGGCTTTTAAATAATCTTATTAATTACTAAGACTAGCATTTTCTGATGACGATTGTCTAGTTTGAAGGAACTTCTATTTTGGTCTCACAATGGCTACAGTTCCGCACGGTTATAACTGGGCATGTCTTTATCAAGCATCAAATTTATCAGAAACTATTTAGCAGACAAACTGATAATAATCTGTTCTAACTTTATTGCAGCGTGAGTTTTATCTGGAGGGAGGTGCAATGGTGTTGGCAGACGGAGGGGTTGTTTGTATTGACGAGTTTGACAAGATGAGGGCTGAAGACAGGTAACGCTCCTTGAAATTTTAAGTCCTTTTGTCATATATTTGGTCTTTAGTTTTAATATGGCCCTCTAGTTAGGCATTGATAAATGCCTGTTTGTCAATTTGATTTAGATGTTTGCGTTTTTCTCTAGTTAGAGTGAATTGCATGCATTTAGGTTATTAGCCTCCGTCCTCTAATCAATATCAGCAAATGACTAACCGAAGTCATTAGTTAGTTGTAATCTGACAAAAAATGAGAGGCTTAAGCCACTTTGGTGTCATGACAAAAATGTAAAGCTATTAGTCCTATCTGAGATATGAATGGGTAAATAACCCGTCGTCAATTGGAAGTGTTCCACGCATCTTACTTTTCAACCTGGAAGTTATTCCTTTAGGAATGGCTTCACTTTGCAGCCTGTTCGCCCTCTTCTCGAGGATTGTACCGTATACATCAAATTGTAGAATTCTCGCCATCCCGTTCTTGTTTTGGATTCCCAGTTGATTGGATGTGATCCGTACAGGGATAGGGATTGTTGCATTGCAAATGGTTGTCATGATGATTTGATCTACATAGTTATTGTTTGCAATTTTAACATAACCTACTTCATGGTACGAGGCAGGGGGCTTGGTGGCAGTCTATCAAGATACTAATAGGCGCAATACTCATTCATAAAATTTCCCATGAATTCGTTATTCTCTTGTAGAACGGAAGGATAATCCAGGCCTGAGATTGCGAACTATATTTGCCCTAGTATTTGATAGGTTCCAAAGTGTAGGTTACTATGTGCTTCAAATTAATGGTGTCTAGACTCTATCCCATGGTCTAATCCTAATAGTATTTCGACTGGTTCAAATAATGTACTTGGAATTCGTCCAGTATGGGCAGGTGCAGTCTTTCCTAATGCCTTCCAAGACATGGTTTCCGCTGCACATTCTTTTGCAGCCATTTTTCTATTGCCTTTCAAGGCATGGTTTCTGTTGCATGTCTTTTTGCAGCCATTTCTTTGTGTTGCCGTTGAGATAGCTAGGCAGGTTATTTGAGGAATTGTTTTGTATTTTCATTAAATGGTAAATACATGTCTTTGCTAACTTGACTATGAAGGCTTTTTCGTTGTTCCTTTTAGTAAAATTAATCAATTATCACTGTATGGTTAACAGAGTTGCTATTCACGAGGCAATGGAGCAACAGACAATATCTATTGCAAAGGCAGGCATTACGACTGTCCTCAACTCTCGTACATCTGTGCTTGCAGCAGCCAATCCTCCATCTGGTCGCTATGATGATCTCAAGGTGGGACAACAGTTGTGTATTGACTTTATAAGTTTATAACATATTATATACAATGCAACATCCAATCTGCTTCGAAATTGATGAGTTTATTGATGATGCATCTCCAGACAGCACAAGACAACATTGATTTGCAGACGACGATTCTTTCTCGATTTGATCTGATTTTCATTGTAAAGGATGTTCGTCTCTACGATCAAGATAAGGTATGACGTGATGATCTATGACGAGGGTCGTTTTTCGATGGATAATTTGATACCTTGCTAAACTTGTTAAATTACATGAGGACTAATACAATGATCTGTATCCAGCTTATTGCTAGTCATATTATCAAAGTCCATGCAAATGCAGGAGCTGTGTCTAAAGATACAGATGCTACAGATAGAGAAAATTGGCTTAAAAGGTAAGCACAGTATGGCTGTGAAAAGCTTTCAGTTTTATGATCTGATCATATTCTTTCAAGTACAAGCTTATGGAAGGCACTCATATAGAAATTTAGAAGTATACAGGAAAATCATGTTTTATAGAGCTCTTATTCGTTATGAGCATGTGCCATAATAACAGGTACATTGAATACTGCCGAGGACATTACAAGCCTCGATTATCAGATGCTGCTGCTAAAATGTTACAGAATAACTATGTTAGGATTAGACAGGTACTCTCATTTTTGTGTGGGTCGTTTTTCTGGATAGGAAAAGGAGTTTTCCAAAAAAAATACTTTCAATCAGTTTTTGATTGTGTGTGTAATCATCGGTATTATGTCTGGAATTTTCAGCAAATGCGCCAACAGGCCCATGAAACTGGAGATTCTCCTGCCATACCTATAACAGTGAGGCAATTAGAAGCTATTATTCGATTAAGCGAGTCCATTGCAAAGATGCAATTGTGAGTAGTCCCAGCATTATTTTGTAATTTTTCAATGTATGCATTATTGTTAATCAAAGTCGATCGATTTCCTTTGTCAGATTGCATCTGAAAAATTGAAAATATTGTTTTTAATGCAGGTCATCTATAGCAACAGAGGAACATGTCACAGAAGCTTTGAGGCTTTTCAATGTTTCCACTATGGATGCTGCACGTTCTGGCATTGCTGAGCAAATAAGTTTGACACCAGAAATGAGAAGTGAAATTCAGGTGCGTGTCTTATCTAATCTAGCAAGTAAGAATAGCTATATTTGTGGATTCTTTCTTCCAAACCAATAGCCTGCTATGCTTGCCAACTATGTCATGGACTTTGATTTGCAACAATAAAGAAATTTGATGGTTGCTCATGCTAGTGCCACATGCTTGTAACAGCAAGTCGAGACACAGATAAAGAGACGGATGGGGATCGGCATCAACGTATCTGAGAGGCGTCTAATTGATGATATGGTCAGAATGGGGTTGAATGAATCAACTGTAAGAATTACCACACATTATATTGCTGAGTTTTGGCAGTGACTATTTTCTTATTGTAATTTTCCAATGTCAGTACATGTTACTTTTTATTAGTTTTGTTATAGCTAGTTCAACATTGGAGTTATATTACTTACCCGTAGATCAGTTTATGGGTAGTTTGCAACAGGCAATGTATATCAGGGGGAGAAATGGCTTTCGTCACCTATAGAACCCTTGCTAATGATGTTGTTTACAGCCTCTCTTAAGTAATGATATCATAGTCATGATTTTCACCAAGTGGGCTGATTTGTTCATTTCAGGTTCGAAGAGCTCTCCTTATCATGCATCAAAGAGATGAAGTGGAATACAAGAGAGAAAGGCGTGTCATAGTTCGCAAAGTGTAAAATTAAAGATGAGTGACCTGATACTGTTAGGAACCTAACAGAGGGCCGAGGCTAGGCAGTGCCAGTTTTGTGTAAATTTTATTTTCTTCAATGGGCATCCTTCCAAAAGGCTTTTCTATAATGGTCTCAACACGAGACTTTTAGGAAAAAACAGAGCTCATGTAATCTACATGTTCATCCAAGCTATTGAAATTACTTGAAGTCTATTTTATAAATTGCATGTCAAGTCTTATTTCTTAAAACATAGTTATAGTCTTCACAATCTGGGAGATTTCCATTCCTGTTGTCCTTATCTAGTTAAGGAAGCATTGATTATTTGCGAGGCATGCTGTCTTAACTAAACATCCTGTTTTGCATTGGAGGTCAGCCTCGAGAAAGATGGGCTTAGGTTCAATGAGCAGTGTGCTTTCATCTCAAAGCATGGCCTGTGTACAAAAGTATGGTTATACTCACCTTCTGTTTTTGAAGAGTATGCGCTGTTGAAGTATTATGAGTTGTTTTTAATCCTCTGATAAAGTATTACGTGCAAAACATAATAGGAAAAGAGGATGGCAGATGGGGTTATTAATAAGTCCCTTATCCTAGGTCTTTATTTACTCTATACAGCAAAGTAAATCAATCTGTAATAACGTGGCTAGAATTACAGCCTTGAAGTGCAAACAAGCACAATAATTACCACAAAAATGGGCTTAACGCAATATTGAAATCAGAAAACACAGACCACCATAGCTATAGAGAGTGGCCGCTCATCGTTATTGTATTTTATGACATTGTTATTGCAAATTTTGGTTCATAGTTTTCATTTGTACAGTGCCAACTGCAGTGATAAAAGCTTTCTTGGGCCGTTCCCATAAAGAAAAAAGGTTTTATTCGAGGCTTTTTACGAACTGAAAGTGTAGGGCAAATGCAGCAGGCGCGTGTTCCTTACTTCTAACTCAAAAAGAACTTAATGCCTCGATTATGGAAGAAATCAGTCAGAAATAAATAATATCCTGAAAAGAAATGTCAAATGACTTTTTAAGCTTTTAAGCCACTGGACCAGCCAATTAGCTCTTTCATTTATTGATTTTCTAATTTTGAAAATGACGTTCCATTTGAAATTGCAAATTCCATTGAGTAGAGTTGTCTGTTTTTGAAACGATTCTCGCTGAGTAGAGTTGTCTGTTTTTGAAACTGAAGTCCTTTTAAAAGAACATAAAAGGAAACAAACCGTTTTTAAAAAACAATATACAAGGAAAAATATTTTTATTTTTTTTTGGTAAAATTGAAGTTTATTTTTATTTTTAGTAATATTTTTATTTTTATTATGATAAATATTTTGTTAAATTTTTGGATTATTGTTTTTGTCATTATTTATGGTTGCTAGTCATAGATTGGTTGTAGTTGGATTCTCTATTAAGATAAATCAACAATCTGGAGTTTTGATTGTGAAATTTTTTGAGGTAAAATCTTGGTTTTTGTTATTCAAACTGGTTTTTTGACTCTATATATGGATTCAGCACTCTCAAAAACCTCCAAGGCACTTTGATTGTGAAAGTTTAGCAATCAAACTTCTTTTTTCAATAAATTCCTGCCGGAATTTAGAGAAATTACACCGTAAAAAGTCGTAAAAAGTCACTGTAAAAGCCTTCAAAAAATCGCACTAAAGACTACTAGTTTTGTTTTGTCACTGTAAAAGCCTTCAAAAAATCGCACTAAAGACTACTAGTTTTGTTTTTGTCAACCACGAGCTTATACTTTTTTTTCTTTTACTATAATTTTTAATTCAGGTTTCTTTTTTACTGATTTTTTTAATCTCATGTGTCTTTTTATTTCCTTATTTTTTTGAATTATATGTGATTGATCATATTTAGGTATTATTTTTAACTCGTGTTTTTCTTTTACTATTTTTGATCCCATATGTCTATTTTTTTTGAATTTGATGTGATTGATCATATTTAGGTATTATTTAGTATAAGAGTTGATTAATTTAATTTTAATAAATTTAATTAGGTTATTGAGAATCTACTAATGTTATTTATGAAATTATAGAAGTTGTCCATAGTATTTGGTTTACATATGAATTAAGAGAATATTTGTTCTAGTATTTGGTTTAAGGAAGGTGATTTACTAGACTATAGTATTTGGTTGGTTTATGGAAGGTGATTTATTAGACTATAGTATTTGCTCATATATATTGTGATTTAGTAGAGCAAGCTTAGTTTAACTTGTAGACAAAATAGCCTTTTATAAAATTTAAACAAATACAAATCCATTCCATCATGTATATATATATATATATATATATATGAAAAGGGATTGGGTGAAGTGCACAAGAATCACTAGAGATTGATCCCATTTCTTTTTTGTTCAATGATTCATAGTCATCATCTAAAACCTCTTTAAACCTCTATGAGATGCATTTAGATTTTAGGATAGATTGTTTAGATTATTTTATTTAAAACGATTGACTTGAAACATTATATTTTGGATGATAGAAATTTGTATGTATGTTTGAAAACATTATTGTAAATTACACAAACAATAATTTTGATATTAACTATTTGTTTTGTTTTGCAACATTGATATTTTGCACACTATTTGCCATTAGTAATAAAAAGATATGTTATCTTCTATTATTGATGGAAAATAGTCTCCATCATATCAATGTTATATCATAAATAATGAACAAAATAATTTCAAAATTGTTGTGTAATTTTCACTAATGCTTTCAAACAAATCCATTTAGAATAAGAATTTTGAATGCTCCCATATATGCTGTAAATCTAACCTTTTAAATAAAATAATTAAAACAATGTATTAAAACTAAACTTTATTTTAAAAAGTCTTTAGAGTTCCATTCAATTAGAGTTCCAGTGAGGCTAGAGAAACTCGACACTAGATTTATTCTACTTGAATGGCTAGCTCTCATGGTGTAAGGGTTTGAACAATGTGATTGTGTAACACTCTATCTTGTGTGCTACATTTTTGTAATTTGTGAGCAATTGTTGTAACTATTCATATTAATTAAAATGTATTTTCTATTTCTCACGAGAGTTTCTCCATGAGACCGAGGAATTGCTTAGATGGCTAAAATTGGTCGGAATTTGGGCCAATAAAATTTAAGAAATCAGTGTTTGAATCATGATTTTGATGGTGGAAATGGATTCAGCACCATAAAAAATGTGATTGTGTAACACTCTATTTTGGGTGCTACATTTTTGTAATTTGTGAGCAATTGTTGTAACTATTTATGTTAATTAAAATGTATTTTGTATTTCTCATGAGAGTTTCTCCATGAGACCGAGGAATTGCTTGGATGGCTAAAATTGGTCAGAATTCGAGCCAATAAAATTTAAGAAATCTTACAGTAATAGCGTTTGAATCATGATTTTGATGGTGGAAATGGATTCAACACCATCAAAAACCTTTAGAGCACCCAAAATATTAAAGTTTGATTGTTAGAACGTGGATTTACAAAAATCCTTGTCAAATTTTCTTAAAATCGTACCAGAATTTCCATGATTTCAAGGGCGAAAAAGCAGTGTAGTTAGACTATGGCTTTATAAAGAGTTTTTTATTTCTTTTGTGTGAATGTTGTTTGTCATTGACTTATAATGATTCAACACATTTTGAGTTTTCAATTTTTAACTTCTCTTTCTATAACCCTTTAGCTCTAAATCAAAATTCATAATATTCAACCATTGTTTGCAAAGTTTATGTTTCATTGCGAGATCATTTAATTTGTTATAAGTAGTTTCAATGGGAAGGAAATGAGCAATGATAGATATTTATCTTTTCTACGAGTCTAACACCCAATTAATAGTGTCTAGTTGGATTCCAAATCATATATTTTGATATTAGAGAAGTTCCACTATCATTCGTTGATCTAGCTTGGGAAAGCTTGGATGGTGAATACTAGAAATGGGTATAGATCATTGCAAGGGAGACAAAAATCATTTGTAGAGTAAGCATCAATTCATAAGATGTCTCAACAAGAGAAGACTATTTGATAATAAAACAAGAATAACTTGGGTCTTCTCATGTAACACTGATTATTGTAGAGTAAGAGGTTTGTTCACTTGTTGATGAAATCCCTTCTTTAATGATGGGATAATACCATGAGCTTGATGGTAATTCCTAACTTGATAAATATGGATTTTCTATTTCTATGAAGTGTTGGTTCATTTTCCTTCAATTTAAAATATCTAGCATCACCACCAACATTGTTGGATAAAAATTGCTAAGTTCTACCTCTAGTTCATGAAGGGAACGTTCAATAAGCATTTCCTCTTAATTTGGTGTACAACCCACTTTTAGAATGGAAATAAAGATGTAGATAAAACCATTGAATCACTAAAAGTTGAGAAGTTGGATAATTGATTGCATTAATATGAGGTGTATTTCTATAGTTGGGGATTTTTGGACGCATGCAAGGGGTTAGAGGTGATCCATTGGAGATTGTAGGAGATGCCATGTTATAGTAGGAGGTTTATAATAGAGGCATGCTTTGGATTATCTAGAGAATGAGATGAAGACATAAATATAAATGGAAGCACATAGAGCTATTGTAGAGAATACAACAAGACAGTGAAACACAAATTCTATTAATGAATGAAATATAAAAAGACTAAGTGTAAAGTAATTAAAAATAGCTAAAATAATGGTAGGTTATCTCTGAAAAGAGATGCACTAACTATGCTTTTTCACAAGAAGACATTACAAGGGCCAAAATTGTGTTTTAACACAAAGTATGATGCCCCAAGATGAAAAAACCCTAAAGACCCAAAATAGTAACTCTAGGAAATGATGTAGAAAAATGAATGGAGGCCCTGAGGAGGCTAGTTAATAAATCAAAATGTTGTGGCTGAAACTATTTGTATACAATTTTTGTTTGGGACATTTCTTAGAGCATTACAAAGCTTAATCCATGTTCTAAGTGTTTGGTAGGACACAAACAATTGCCTAAAACACAAGGGAAATGCTCAAAAAATGAGTAGGAAGTACGAGACTTGAAACAAATATAATAGAACTGTGAAAATATGGAACCATTAGTTGCCCCTGCCTTAGCAAGCAATGGTCCTCATTGTGTTAAGTTCCTCCATTAAATGGGGAAACTTTTGTTGAAATCATATCTTGGTGAGTAGCTTATCATATTGAACACAATGCCTTGCTTTCATAACTTGATAGAGTTGGATGTTCTCATGGTGGGTACTTTTCATCTTGGTGTTTATGGTTCATTCAACTATCACTTGCTCAATGTAGTCAATATTGAGTTTTGTAGGGGCAAAGTGCTTGACCACCTTTGAGGTGTCAAAGAAAAGTAGAAAATATGGTTGAAGCAACTCCATATTAAATAAATGGTACACAGAAAGAGGGAATACTTAATTCCAAATCATTCTCATCCACAACTTGTTGTAAGGCTCATATTGAAGTGGGTAGAGCTTCTAATGGGGATTTATGCGCTGCTCTTTTTGTGGTTGTAACAACACCTTACCTATCACTTGAAGCTTGTTCAAAACCCAATGTTTATCATGCCATTACTTTTACTTGGTATTGGATTTATACAAAACATCACAAACTTGTTGGATGTGCTAAATCCATTCAACAAACTTGGCAACTCTATTAACTTTGGTTTGAGTTGGGGGGATTGTTCTTGTGTAGATATAATGCGTAGAGCTATGTTAGTTGGGCCCACTAGTTAGAATCCCAAGCACACCTGAAAATGGTTGTGGCAATATAGCTATGAAGGGCTTTGTTGTAGCTATATTGAACATAAGGAGTACTCTCATCCCATGTGTGTGGATGTTTGGAGTTGGACATTTTCAAGATATACACAATCAACTTATTGACTATCTTTGTTCATCTATCACTGTGGGACTAGAAGACAATGTATTTCATTAGCTTGGTATCCATCATTGACCATGTTTTGGATTAGGAAGTTCTTAGTAACCTATTGTTAGTATTTAAATAATGGTTAGTGGGAGCCCAAAATGAACCCAAACATAATTCAAGAGCTTAGTAGTGGCCTCTATTTTGTTTTGCTTCTTGCATGATGTCAAAATGTTCATCAAAGAGAATTATTGGTAACCACAAATCATTGTCATTGTCATGCTTAGTTGAGGTTGGACATGTAATTCATGGAGACAAATTCGTAGGGTCTATCCAGGGTAGATAGAGTAGTGTATAACCCCTATTTCTTGATGGTAGGTTTGGAAATGACGTAAGAAATTCACGATTGGATATACATGTCGATTTCCTATCAAAGCTTTAACTTATAAAAGCACTTTTGTAGCATTGCCAACGTCTCCTCCATAATGAAGTGCACAAGTGCACTTCCACTTGACTACAATCTACCTCCAAAATCACGCTCACTTGAAAGAACATATACATAATGAAAAGAACACATAAATACAATGAAGCCCAAATTCTTTTAATGATTGAAATAAAATAAACTGCAAAGTGGAAAGCAATACAAACTAGCGAAGATGCTATTAACTAGTCTTTGAAGAGTTATGTATTGGACATGTTACAACAAAATCTAGCATGAGTGCAAAACCTACTACGTGGCCTACACAATGAGCAACAATGGGAGTAACACCATTGTAACCTTAACAACTACTCCCCTCATTTTAGTGTAGGATTGATATGCAACATAAAGGAGGCTTCCCTAGTAGATATTAAGGATCAAATGACCTAATGAAACCAAGTTAAGAGCCCCCTAAGGGTTCTACTTCACTTACCACCAATCCAAGAGACTAATCGATTAGGCTTTTAAGTAATTTCCAAATTTGAGTTCAAAGGGTCTATGACTTTTCTATAGGTGTAGGTCAACCAATAAAGGCTCAAAGAAGGTCACCATATCCACACAATCAAGAAATTACACTTTTCTAATGTAAGCTAACATGTAAAATAAGAAATTGCAGCTATAGACTAGTTCACATTGACAAAAATTATAGCCCTAAACACTATGATAACAAAGTGAAAAATGAAGGATAAAAATAAGAGTAAAAAAGAGAATTAATTAGAACAATTGTTTTGCAGTTAAAAGGCATATAACAACAATTAAAACACTAGATGCCAACCCTAACTTATGGTTGGAAAATGCACTTAGAATGACACACTTTTTCTTTTCTAATATATTCCAAGCAATTTCTAACAATAGAACATTAACATATAAGTGAATAAATGTTAAAAATATATGGATTTGTTGTAATTAAACCCTAATTTACCCTAAAACAAAAAGGAAAATTTATTTTAGAGATTTTAAAAGATTGACACAAGATATAAGATTAATGCCTTTCTCAATATAGGGCTAATGGAATTTATGAGTAACAATATTTGGAAGAAAAGAGGTGGATGTGGGTTCAAAAAAACTAAGGGAGAGTAATTTGTGTCCCTTAGACCTCTAACCTTAGCATTTTTGTATTTTCAAAAACAAATAAGGGAGGGAGCTTAAATTAGGTCACCTTAATAGAACTTGATGAAAAACCTTGTTCAAGGAGAACACAGAGGTAAAATACTAGAAAAACTATGGTGAATATTTAATAATCTAATCTAATAATAATAAACAAGATTGGAAAAATTTAACTCACATTGAATGGCACACATCATCGAAGTTTACCATTAATCGTCCATGAAAAGAGAATCATCCACATCATAAAGTTTCCCAAGAGAACGCTGCTTATTAGAGAGAAAATACAAGTATCCAAGAGAAGTGTTATCACTCAAGTGCGCAATGCTTGAAAGAAGGTAATTACTCCCTATTTATATTAGGGAAACTAAGCACTTTACCTCAAATTAGGCTAAAATCCCCTAAAACATGAAAAGTCCACGATACAAGGTAGATAGCTCCCAAGATAATCCCCAACTATGCCTATAACATGAAAAGATAATGCCAAAGCATAAAAAATTCCCTCCAAAATTATACATCTACGAGTGTAGATGCCTAGAAAGGGTGATGTTATCTTCTGAATAGAGTAAAAATTCTCCAAAAGGCATATCTCCTCCCAAAAGGTGCAACACATACTCCAAGGTTCATGTATTCTCACCAACTAGTGCCACATCACCATAAAATCATACTTGGTTTTCTCAAATGAATGTTATATCATCATAAAGATGCAATGTCCCATCCCAAATACCACGTTCTCAAGCATCCCCATGGTGTCATCAAGGTAAGTGGCTCCAATACTTCTCCAAAAAGGTGTAACATCATCAACAAG
Organism: Pinus albicaulis; assembly: GCA_034641835.2. Lineage (NCBI taxonomy): Eukaryota > Viridiplantae > Streptophyta > Pinopsida > Pinales > Pinaceae > Pinus > Pinus albicaulis. The sequence goes on along the minus strand of CM076582.1, from coordinate 1,263,190,898 downwards.
TGCATCATCATACATCAATGCTTAACTTCATCAAAGGAGTATGGTATCATCAAGGGGCTTCATGCCCTCTCCAAGTCTCTAACATACCCTAAGGGGTTTGTGTTCTCATCCAACATTTGAAGGAGTGTTCCTAATATGGTGTTAAGTCCCCTCATGGTCCAATGATCATCATCAATGCTCCAACGTCCATCATCAAGTGTGTATCAACATGGAGGGTGAAGCATAATCAACATCCTCCAAAGGACCATGTACAAGTATGTCACATCATACAACACAACTCAAGGAATCAAGTGAGACCAATCCATCATGTATATAATAGCCAATGTAACATAAGAAGTGAAACATATTTAATGCATAAGCTACATAACTAAATCACCATTAGATTTCTTCTTCAAACTTCATACTAGCTTATAACCTTATACACGTTTCTAGATTTAGGTATGGGAGGATTATCAACCAACCCTACTAGGTGCTTCCATATGACAATGAAAGAAATAGACCTAAGGGGAGGAATAGTCCCCAAGATGCCCCTTCAACTGATAAGTGGATGTGATAAGATGATATTGTCAAGGAGTAGACTTCATAGGTGATGTCATAGTCAAATACATGGGTTATGCAAGACCTTCATCCATGCGCGCTTTTGTAGAGGAATCACTTTCATTACTTGGGTTATCTTTTCCTCGACATTGTTTTTTTCACCCCTTAGCCTTTCACATTGCTTTGATTAGCTTGTTTTGCAAGATTCACTCGTTTTAATTTTGAAACCCCATTGCAATATGGGTATTTAATTTCTCATAGGGGTTGGGATGTTTATTAAGTCCCTTTTATTTTGATATATAATGATATGGATAGGACTAGAGAAATGGTTTCACATGAGGAGGTAGAGTTCAATCTAACTTGGCTTTTAATATGATGCCGACAATGTCGACATGTCCGCCTAGTTCCTCAGAATTCGAGTGAGAACGTACCACCTCTCATCACACACAATTGCACCATTAACACAAAAATGGATCACACACAAAATCCATAATCTTCATTGACATAAACTTTATGTACAAATGGGAAAGATTCACCATATGGGCATTCCTTGCTCCTAGCTACTCTCTCTCACACTCTAACATGCCTCATAGGCTTACATAGATTTATACAAGTAGATCTAAACCAAAATTGGTTTCAAATCATAAACTAAGTCCTACAATCTCTTTACATCCCAAAATTCCTCCTAAGATATCTAACAAATCCTTGCTTCTTGTTATGGCTCAACTATGTGGAGAATATCTACATAATTTTTCTCCAATTCCTAAACAAAATTTCCTCAAATAGTTTTTACATGTCGATGAGGAAATTCTCTCCTCATTTTACAACTAAATTTATAGTCAAATCTATGTTTCATAAATAAAACTAATTCTTATATTTTAGTTACATAAATTTGACTCATTAAATTAAGGGAACCCACTCCCTCTAGTAATGATAGAAAGACCTCCTAGGTCTTGTTGTCATGTAGAATGCTCCTGCATCATTATCATAATTCATCCCTTGGCATTGTTTTGTATTATAACATTTGACACGTGCTCTTATATTCTCTTTTGCAACTGTATGAACCTTTGGGCATTGCCAAGCCCCTTCTCATAGGATGAGACAAGCAAGGAACTAATACAAGTGATTAATAACAACCAAATCAAAAGAGAGGATAATAGAGGAAAGGGACACATGTAAAGTGGTAAGTGTGGAAGGATATGGTCATGATATCCCAATCTAGGCCTCCTATTCATTCCCCTCTTACATAGTGGAAGAAAATCCCCAGGGTGGTCACACTTGACTAGAAGGAATTGACAACCACCAAGGTGAAATAATGCAAAATCATATAACTTGTAAGCATTGTGGTTCATTTTTTGACTTCGACCCATGATCCTTACTCAAATGCATAATACATTAGATGCTAACACTTCATATGATATAATGATTAATGTACATGCTAATGTGTGTTGAACCACCTTCATCAGATGAGTATGCTGATTAGGTGAATTAGTTGAACATATGAGGAATAAGAGTTTTTGTATGTGGAGGACGTTGGTCATTATCTATACAATGTGGATAATGAAAGGATGATCTCCATTGTATGGTTGGAAACATGCATCATAGGAGAAAAAATTCTCCTAGGATTACCCATGTACATGGATGGGTAACTGGATATATTCATTTGGAATATATTATAAGAGTCCAAAATTTCCTTTTAACATAATGTATTACTCCCTAATATGCAAATTCCTTAACCCTAGGAAATGACATGGCGAAATGAATTTGGTCCCCAAGGAGGCTAGTACATTAGCTTCTTGAGACCACAAACTCTATATAAAGCAATTTTTTACTATTAAAAACTTTAATCCATGTTTTATGTGTTTGGTCAACCATATAATTTCCAACAATGTTAGTAAAGTTCACAAAAAATGTGTTAAAAGTCCAGGACTTGAAAAAATACAATAGAAATCCCAAGGTGTGGAACGATTCTAAATTAGTGGGATATGTGGGTGGACACTTGTACCCACTTGGATCAAGGAAACACTAGCAATGGGAGCTACCTATAACATCATTGAGTTGGTTCAAACCATTTTTTGGAATTCCTATCTAGATGCATATGAATGATATATCAAAATAAAGAGGTTATATTTTCAATAAAAAACAAAGGAAAAAGGTAGAAGAGTATACTGTAAAGTTTCATCTAATTTATATTAAATTATAGATTGCAAATGATGAAGAAACAATAATGCTTAAGTATGTTGGAGAATTAAATAGTTACATTCATAATAAGTTTGGAATGGTTTTACTTCAATACGTCAAATGATACATATGCCAAAGCTTAGGTATGTGGAAGAAATATGTAATGCATTCTAACACCTTGGTGCCTACTCGGATGGCAGGGCATTGGGAATTTCTCAAATTTATATCAAATGCATCATAGACAAAACTAAAATCCAATACCATATAATTCTACCCTATTCTATCATGCAAATTTACATGTTGATTATACATAAGATATTCTCCATTTGAGAATATATATATATATATATATAGACACACACACAACCATTCTATAAGAATAGAAAAAATTAAAATATAAATACACAATATAACATCATCAAAACACACATAAACATGGCACTTAACTTTTATGATCACATCAATTGCCTATATACCTTGGACCTTCTTACCGACCATAGATTCTGCTGCTTCAACTCTCTCAACAGTGGTGTTACTTGCAAGCTCAAGCTATGAATCCAATAGGGAAAAGGATTACCTAAAGCTCAAGATGGTCTCACAAATAATGTACGTGAAAATTTCTGAACACAGAAACCCGACTGCAGAATATTGATTTTCTTCTCCTACTTGTTTTATTATACACAAGTTATTTAACTGAAAAAAGTAAACAAAATCTGCAACTTACGCATACACATATCATTTACTGAAACATAATGCACATATGACAAAGGACACACATGATTTTTTGGACAAATGTCCCCGAAAAAACCCAATGCAGGAAAACCGGTGCAACAACTCTTTGAGGGTTTTAATATTAAGCAGAATTTGAATACATCAAGGGCACCGGTAGTGGTTTTCCCGACAGATAATTTCACGATAGTTGTACCTTATCACTTGGAGAAAGAAATATAGCTGATTCAAACCCTTCAAGAATTACTGAATACAAGCCCTTTTTGGCCCACTGGAACCCCAACACAACTCTTCCAGCATCTGCATCAACCTTTCCTGCCCAGCGCAGCCTCTGCGTCACCCTGAAGGCCTCTGCGCTACTTCTGCGTCACCCAGAAGGGTCTGCGTCACACTCTATGTTGTCTCTGCGTCAACCTGACTGGGCTGCGTCCCTCCTGATGGCCTCTGCGTTGCCTGGTACAGAGCTGCCTCTTTGATATATGTATTCTCGGCCTTAGATCAGAACATTCTTTGCTGATCCGCCCCTTATTAGCACTGCAAGCTCACTCGAAAATTCTTGCAAACTATGCCCCAAAATTTCGCTTTAGCTCAAGTGCTGCTACTCTATGTGTGTTCTCCAGCTGACCCCAAGCCTTCCTTTAATACTTTTCTCGTTGAGAAATCAACGACCATGATCTAATCACTAATCAACGACTAATATTAGAGAAAGCTTGATCCATGTCACTTAGAACATTCTCACCACATGTGTAAATTAATTCACTTTAATTTTTCAATTTCCCTAAGTTAGTAACTTAGGGTCCCCATTAAACTTTTTTAATTATTTGAATAAATTTTACACCGGGTGGAATTTCTCCAAACGATTTCTGGGACTTGGAGATCTCATGTGTTCTAGCCCCTCCACAAAGTTTCGGAGCTAGAGCACATCTGATGCTACCCAAAATATCAACACTCCCTCTTAGCAAGGAATGTGCTCTAGCAACACTTCACCACTGAAGCATCACCCTGATCTCTGGCATCGGTCCCCGCGCTATTGAAGCTTGGCCTGCTGCCCTCCATCCACTGCGCTGCTGCTTTTTGCATTGCTGCCCATGACTCTGCCACAATCACTGCCACATCTGTACTGCAACTCCCTCTCAAATTCCTACATCATGCTGCCTACAACATTGTCGCCGCTAACTGTTGCACCGCGAAGTAATCAATTGAAGGACAATCGCCCAATCAACTGACAGACAAGTCATTCTGGCTGCATCTCATCATTGAAGCACCCTCTCCTGCTACTCTGTGCTACTGTTGCTTGCACTGCATAAGAACTGCCCCTCTGCCTTTCTGAGTTCCCATTAGCCTCTGTGCTGCTGCTTCCACGTTGTTGCTGCCACAATAATACACTGCTCCAATATTCAACGTTCAAGCACTTCCTTGTGCCTTTCCATGATCCCCTCCATCCATTGACTCCAGTCATCTTGTTACTGTCTTTAACAACTCCCGTAGCTCTTATGTGATCCAAGAGTTTGGGCACCTCAAGGATCCTGCCGTCACCATCTGTAGCTCACTCTACAGGTCTATGTCACCCCACCTCTTCTCTCGAGGTACATGAGAACTCATGACCACATCATATTCACTTCCATCGTCCCCTTTCGCTGCTGCTACCTTGGAATCCGAATCTTCCTTGTCCTTCCTCTTAGGACAAGTGCTGGTGAAGTGTCCCAATTCGTCACATCTGAAGCACCAGACCTTGGATAAGTCCTTCTTATTCTTCCCTTGTTGCTGATGTCCCTTTGATGCTAGGGCTACATTTTTCTCCTCCTCTTTCTTTATTTTGACTTCTCCGCTGCTGAATTCCCTCTTGGTTATTCTCTGGATCTCCTCCTGACGAAGTATTGCCCACATGTCCCCACAATTTGGGAGTTGTGATCTGCGCAAGATACTTTGGACAAAGATATCCCACTCATCTGTGACTGTATTCAGAGTAGTCCTTACCATGAGCCCATCATCAGGAGTTGCCCTCATGGAAATCAGTTGGTCTCAGATAGTTTGCAATATGAAGAGGAAGGGATTGATCTCCTCTCCCTTGTGCATCTGGAACATCAACATCTCATTCTAAAGAAGCATATTCCTCTAGACGAAGCTACCTTGATACAGTGTGGTCAATGCTTTCCACACCTCGTTTGTTGTCTTCTTCTCGGTAATTTGCAGGACCATGTGATATTTTACTCCATCCATGATCAAGCGCTTAGCCAACACCTGATTTTGATTGAACTTCTTCAGAGCATCAACATCGGTTGGCACAACCAGGACATTCTCAACCTGATCTCTGATGTCGTACTCCTCTAGGACTGTCAGGATTCTGGCTTTCCAGATAGCAAATTTAGACACAACGTCTAACTTATCCTGATCTCTTAGTCCGTACGGGACCATCTCTACTCAAACAGTCGAAGCAGGTGCTCTTCTCCCTTCTACTGCTGCTGCACTCAACAGAAGACAAGATCTGGGTTTCTTGGCTATTGAAACCCTTTAGATAATTTGCTCCCTCTGACAAATGATTTCCCTCCCAGAAATCCTCTGCCAATTCTGTCGAATCAGCCCTCTATGATCACCCCCTTGATCGAATCTCAGATTTCTTGGTAAGAAAATACACCGAGGGACTGTTTCCCCTTAAATCGTCAACTTTTCTAGGCACTGTTCTACACCAATAGAACCAATGCACCACCAGAAAATTTGAAGATCAGAAGCTGCACTTCTAGCTCCAACCACTGGCACAACATCACTCCAACTTGTATTGCGTCACCCTCTACGACCTATGTTAGCCACTGCGTTAGCCCAGCGTGAGCATGAAAGGCTCTACGTCACCCACTAAGGCTTGCGTCAGTAGACTGGCACTGTGTCACCCTTCTGCTGGGTCTACGTCCCTCCTGGTGAAGCGCTGCCTTCTTCCTGGATCTGTGAGCTTCAGCTGCCCTCATGTAGCAAAAATTCTTCAGCCTCTTGTTGATGGCTTTAGCTTGATCTGCAATCGCTCTGATACCATGTGAAAATTTATGAACAAAGAAACCCTATTGTAGAATATTGATTTACTTCTTCTACTTGTTTTATTATACACAAGTTATTTAACTGAAATATTCAGAAAAACATCCAAGTAAACACAATCTTCAACCTACACATGCAAATCATTTACTGAAACATAGCACACATATGACAAAGGACACACATGATTTTTTGGACAAATGTCCCCGGAAAAATCCAATGCAGGAAAACCGGTGCAACAACTCTTTGAGGGTTTTATTATTAAGAAGAATCTAAATACATCAAGGGCACCAGTAGAGGTTTTCCCAACAGAGAATTTCACGGCAGTTGTACCTTATCACTTGGAGGCACAAAAATATGGCTGATTCAAACCCTTCAGGAATTACTGAATACGAGCCCTTTCTAGCCCACTGGAACCCCAACGTAGCTCTTCCAGCCTCTGCGTCAGCCTCTCCTACTCAACACAGCATCTGCGCAGCACAGGTTGCCCCTGTGTCACCCTGAAGGCCTCTACACCGCCTCTACATCACCAATAAGGGTCTGCACCACCCTTTGCGCTGTCTCTGCGTCAGCCTGGCTGGGTTGCGTCCCTCCTATTGGGCTCTGCACTACTTGGTACGAAAATACCTCTTTGATATATGTATTCTCGACTTTCGATCATAACATCCCTTTTCGATTTGCCCCTCACTAGTACTGAAAGCTCACTTGAAAATGCTTAGCAAACCGCGCCCCATAATTTCGACTTAGCTCAAGTGCTGCTACTTTGTGTGTGTTCTCCAACTGATCTTAAGCCTTCCTTTAATACCTTTCTCGTTGAGAAATCAATGACCATGATCTAATCACTAATCAACGACTAATATTAGAGAAAGCTTGATCCACGTCACTTAGAACATCCTCACCACATGTGTAAATTAATTCACTTTAATTTTTAAATTTCCCTAAGTTAGACTTAGGGTCCCCATTAAAAAATTTAATTATTTGAATAAATTTTACACTGGGTGGAATTTATCCAAACGATTTCTAGGTCTTGAATATCTCATGTGTTCTAGCCTCTCCATAGAGTTTCAGAGTTAGAGCACATCCGATGCTACCCAAAATCTCAACAATGTACGTATTCTTTAGCCAAGATACCAAATTCCAATAACTATTCCAATCTACAACCTATTGTTCCCCATCAACCTGCATAACCCAAAGAAGTGTATGCCCTTCTTTGAACGACATTTCCTTGGGCTATCTGATTTTTCTTCTACGGCTCCAACACAAGTTGGGTAGGAAGTTTATGAGCTCTCTAGCTCTAGGAATTCCAATTGTACTCAGGAGTCTCTAGGAACCCTTACACCTTGGGAAACCACCCAAACAATTCTCACTCTAGTACACTATCCTTCCTCAAGTAAAACCAATGAGAATAATGCACTAAAAACTCAATATTATGCACCTATACTTAAAGGGACTCCCAAACAAAATAAGGTTACAAAGCTTCCCTTAGTTCACTCAACATACCAAGTGAGACAAACAAGTAACAACAATGGCATGATTGGTTATAATGACTGCTTTCTCACTAAGCTCCAACTTTATATATGCATGCTTCTATTTTGACACATGGCACCCAAGGCCCATTTTCCTGTTCCCTTGGGAACTCATTCCAATAACTTAGGAACTTATGTTATATCTCATAAAGTTATAACTTTAGGCTTATATAAGGTTATGAATTTAGGCTAGGGATATAACATGCATGTGCCTTAAATCCTTTCCTAGGCTTCCTAACCCTCTCACCTTTCCCTATCATGGAGTACTAGCACCCAAAACTCTTTTGTCCTTTTGTCTACAACCATTTTGTTACTTTTATTAATAAATGCACATGTATGTACATTTTATATTATTAGATTCTTTGACAGTTCAATATACATGATCTTATACCTTTCATATTTATCAACGCTTTAGAACCCAAAATATACAAGCTCACCAACTTAAGTATATATATTTCAATTTGGAAATCAAGCTAGGGTATTACATTCCTCCCCCCGTTATTTATGCATTATCGTCAATGCATCTATATACACATGTATAATAAGGTTTCTTCGAAAAGATACAAGTACTACTTTTGCATGGTATCACCATGCTCATATTGCATCTTCAACACTATAACGAGGCCATTGAACCGTTACTAGACTAACCTTGATCTTGATCTTACTGTCCACTATGTGCACCAATGGGACTTGGAAGTCTTCTGTGTGCTCCAATTTTATGGAAATTAAAACCATGCATGGTCACCATCATACTTATAAATAAAAAAATGGAATAAAAGGACTAGTATATGTAATCAATAAATTAATGCACACTTTGATATATAACTCAATTGATATCATAAATGTGAGAATCTCTTTTTAGTTGACAGGTGAATTTCCGAAAAAACCAAAACTAAAAACTTTTAGGCCTTGTGGTACTTGACTATTATTTGAGTAATGGATTTGTTTCCTATCACTTTGGAATATCAACTCTAAGAATGATTGATGGAATATCCCTAGGATGACCTCTTCTATGTACTCATACATCTTATCGTTATACGGTGAAATCGGTTGTGTTGGGATTGCATGCCCATATATATTTATTGATTTATTTGGTTTGAGGCCTACATGATTATGTTTATTTGTTTGAAGGACAACAAGCCTAATATTGTAATTGTAATCACAGACATGGTAATAAATACATCATGGATACATACCACTCAACAGAAAGATTATTGTGGACTATAAATCCACAAGAAAGAAAGGTTAGAGGGTAGAATCATGACATGGTTTTGAAACCTAGTAAATGAAAAAACCTTCATAAAATCACTTTATGAATGAAACACAAAGGCGTGCAACGATATTCTATCGTAAGTCCAAAGTAAGGGTGAATAAGTTCCCCATAAACCACTCGACAGAGATAACACATGCATATATAATTTGGGTTTCTCATTATGTTGAAAGGAGGACCTTACCATTAAACTTCCCTTGCATGCAAGTATCTTGTTGTTCTATCCCTAGTTCAATTTCTAGTTCATGGTTGGACATGATGATATTATTTGAGCTATGAGCTCCGACAAACATTAAACCCTGCGACCTTAGACGTCCATTACGTAATGACCTAGTAACTATTGGGAAATATTGTGGTGGAATTCATTGGTCGATTCTCCTTTCTTATCTTGCGTGAGATTGGAGCCTAGAGGGGGGATTTGTTGGGGCAACGAGCCTACTGAATTGAATGACCAATTATCCTTGCTTGTATTGGTTGAGACTAGATATTGGAGGGGGAATTGGTCAGGTCAACAAGCTTAATAAATTGTATGACCAATTCATTTACTAGTTTCCATGTATTCCTATACCTATCTACTTAAAATTCCTTTTGGTACCTTGTAGGTTTCCTTATTATATTTTTGGTTCTTTGTGAAATCCATGGGTATCATTCAAAAACCCTTGCCTGGAACTACCTGTTGGTTTTTCTTGTCAAGTTGTTGGTTCTTTGGGGAATATACTCATATTAGTTGAGTTGCAATATCAAACAAAAATTAACCTCTGTGACCCAAGTCAACCATTAACCTTGTTATATGAGAAGACAATTAAAATTGATGACTTGGTAAATTAGTGTGAATTCCATGGTGGAAGTGATTACCAATTCTATTTTTTCATCATTGGTGAGACTAGAACTTGGAGGGGGAATTGGTTGGAAAAATTCCCCTTGCTCACCTCAGGTGACGCTGGAGCTTGGAGGGAGAATTGGTTGGGCTTTCCACTAAATTATATGGCCATATCGTCCTTTCCCACCTAGGAAAAGGTTTTATTTTGGAGAGAGAATTGGTTAAACTAGTATACCAGTGTGAGGCCTTGTACTTGAATGTGTCCATAGTTGGCTTGAAGATAACCTTTACCCTTGTGGAGTTATGACCCCAGTTTGGATGTGAACCACTACTGAGATATGACGAAAAATGTGATCTATGGTTGGGAGGAATATCAAAGGTATACAACTAGGTCATAGATCGTTATAGGGGATAAGTATCAAAATTTTGCGTATAAATACTTAATGTGTGTATAAATGATCATGTTCCTCTGCATTATTATTTTTTTTGGAGAATTTGTGTTTAATTTTATGTGTATTTTTTGGGTATATATGATGCTTTTAACTCTATGTGGTTATGCATGTTTGTAAGGCTTATGAGTATATTAACTTTTGCATAATTGGGTAATTTGCATGGAAGTTTAATTTTATCTACATAGGAAAAGGATGCCTTCTGTTATTTATGAGAAATTGTTCTATTGATGAAGTGGACCCAAAATCTTTAGTAAATTCCCAAATATGAGAATGAATACTCAATGGAAGGAGTCTTCATAGAACATCTGAACATAAAGGTTAAAGGGTTCCTTGGTTAACTTACTAAATATTTTATAATATAGTGAAATACTTAATTAGGCTCACAATACCCTTCTAAATGAATGTGACTAAAAGGAATTCTTGTGGGAAGAACTCATGGTTGAATGTCTGAGATATGCTCCCTTCTAAACCTTAAATGAGCTATTGTAAATGCTTGAGTTGGTTCAACTAAGAAACTTTTCCCAAAATTGTTTGAACACCCTACAAGAACCTTGGGCTCCCATAAATATGTGCAATATATATGCTTTTGTATGTGAAAATGGATTAACAATTGATAAGAGCTATGCGAGGGCATAATTTTCTTGAGAGATCAATCATAATGATGGCCTCTTCAATTGAAATCAAAATGGGCTTGAAGCCTTCTATTTCTTGATTGAGAATGAAAAAATGACATTTTTCTCTCAATTAGAAATAATGAAAATGTATGCTGTGGCCTCTTTTTCCCTAAATAATTTGTCTCATTAATGGATTGAATGCATGAATACTCGATGCTTTTTTTAGGTTAAGTATGTGACACATAGGTGACATAAAACCCTATACACAATCACTAGGAGAATCCAAACTTTTCCCAAAGTGCGCATAATGACTTATATGCAAGCATAACATAATTTAAAACTAACACATTCATCGAATAAATTAAGAAATTCACATGAGACAAGACAAGACACGAAAACAAATTTCCATTCTCATTCACATAAACAACACAATTTCTCTTATAGATTAGAGTATAAGTCTATTTTGTGCCATGCCTTAGCATATGCCTTGTCTATTTCACCCCAAAATCAAACAATTTTTCTCTCGCCTTTGTTTCATCTTTTCCAACTTAATAAGCTCATTTTATTCCATTCTCTTGATCTCTTCTTATTTTTGGTTGCTCTCTCTTCTTGTTTCTCCTCGTTCACCCTCTTCTTGTCACCCTTTTCCCATTCATATATTCTCTTTTAAATGGAAGTTGGAAGGTTGAACCATCACATTGGTTTAGTTTCCTCAACCTGTTTCCTAGTCGTGCTATCATTCCTCAGATGCTAAACAAATATAGCGGTTCAAATACTTAGCCAGTCATCACTTCTTCATTTGGTTCCCTAGGTAATCATTACTCATTTATCTAATTTCACATCTAATCATTGCTTCTCTACACAAATAGTCTATTTATTCACCATGACCTCTTGAGACACGTGGAATAACTACAAGTCAAGCTCCATAGAAGTTCAATATAAATACAACATAGAAACACATCAAGTTCACAACAACATAACCATTGTTAAGGAATTACAATATGTATGTTGCAATAGAGGTGTTACAATCACGATGTTGTAGCAAAGTTGTTATAACAACGATGTTGCAACAACATAATAACAAGATGGTGTTTTAACTGGGGTGTTACAATAATGGTGTTTCAACAAAGGCGTGATAAAAATGACATTGTAAAAGAGGTGTTACAACAATGTGAAAGAGGTGTTACAACAATGTGACAATAACTAGGCAATGTAGTAATAAAGGAGTTTCAACACACTTGTTTCATCTTTTAAGCTACTGGTTGAAATCAATTAATCTATATCACTTTTGGCCAAGAATTCTCCTACATTAGACACCCTTGGTAAGAAAAACATGAGATTCCAACTCATGCAGATGTGAATTTAATCGTTATAGGGAAGTAAAGCCCTTATAGGCATGCCAACTCTTCTTCAAACACCCATGTTGCATCCTTAGAACCTATGTTCTTCCACTTAACTAGATACTCCTTGTTTCTAGCGCTTCCACTGACCCTCTTCACTAGAACTTGCTCTAGTACTTCGGTTGGCTTTCTTGCCAATCGTTTCTTCCACTCATATAGGGTACCTCCTTCATCATACATTTCTCCTTCATGACACTTATACAAGTCAAAAACATTGAATATTTCTTAAATGTCAATTTTCTTTGATAAATCTAACTTATAAGAATTATCAGAAATCTTCTTAACTACTCAAAATGGTACAATTTTCTTGTAGTTGAGTTTACTATATGTACCTTTGGAAACCTTTATTTCCTCAAATGTTCCATCACTAGCTCTCTTTCTTTAAAAGCCTTCTATATCATTCGTAGATCTTCCCCTTACTTATATCTCACATTTCTCTCTTGCAACTTTTGTTTGACCAACTCATGCATTTCCTGCATTTCCTATGCAAATTGACTTGCATCAAGACTCATTTTATCTTCCATATTTGGCTACTTAACTAAATCTAAAACTCCCCTTCATGAACTTCAATAAACAATATCAAATTTTATCCTTCCAAAAAAATATATTGACTTGATCATTGTAAACAATTTTACTTGTTCCAAGACCAAATCCCACTCTCTTGAGTTTTCTCTAGTTCGAGTCCTCAACAGATTCCCAAGACTCTATTTAAAAACCTCAGTCTATCCTTACATTTGTATATGGTATGTTGAACTGTCACAAACAATTTGGAACCAATTTCTTCGAAAGTATCCTCTAAAAATGTACAAAAAATTTGGTATCTCTATCGGAAGTGATACTCATTAGAAGTCCATGTAATCTTACAATTTCATGGAAGAAAAAAACCACTTTAGTAACATAATTGGTCTTGTTGCATGGTATTAAATGTGCCACCTTTGAAAACATGTATATTAAAACCATTAGAGAGTCAGGATATTTCTGTGTTTGAGGCAGTTCCAAAATTAAGTCCATACTTTCATCTTCCCATGGTCTCTTTGGTATTGGCAGTGGAGTATACATCCCTATGTTATGATTCCTTCCTTCTGCCAACTGAAAAATCCTACAACACTTGACAAATTTCTTAACATTGTTGTTGATGTTGGGTCAAAAGTATCTCTGCGCTATTTTCGTGCTCTTGCTAATTCCAAATTGTCCACCTAAACCTCCACTATTAAGTTCCTTAACAATATTTAAGTGCAACGAGCTCTGTTCAATGCACAAACTTTGATTCTTGAACAAGAATCATTATTGCATGTGGAAATCCAAATACAAAGTTCTATCAATACTCCAAGGTGCCTTGCATTTTGAGCTTCTGCAAAATTTGTGTACTCTTCATACAGATCCTTCATACATTTCAAGCTTACAACATCATTTGATAAAGTATTCAACATCATTATCCTTTGAATTGATGCATTTGCAACCTTATTATATATTTTAAACCCATGTTTTAAAACAAAAGTGTAACTTTTCAAAAATTCCATCCATTTGGAATGCTTCTGATTCAACTTACCTTGATTATTTGTAGTGTAGCACCTTATGATTATTAAATAAGAAAAACTCCTTCGGAAAAATGTAGTATCTCCATTTATTCGAAGCTTGTAAAATAACAAAAAACTCTTCATCATAAGCAATGTATTTCTTCTTGGCATTAGTCGATTTCTCACTAAGGAATGTAGTTGGTCTTCCTTCTGTTGGGTATGTGTTATACCCTTTGCACAACTATCCCCATGTGTTGTAAAATGTGCAATTCATAGTAGTGGGTAGCAAGTGGGGGGGAGGGGGGTGGGGTGGCGGAAATTCCCTCGATTTTTTTTTTTTTTTTTTTTTGAGTAGTTCTTGGCATATGTTTTTGGCACATAGTTTTTATGAAAGTGGTTTTGTGGTGCATGGTGGTGTTGCCCATGGGTGTAGTTTTTGTTAAGGAAATATGGTTGTATTCTAATCCAATGTAAGTGGATTGGTGGTTCGTGGAAGTCGCATACATATTCTTGATAAAAATATAAAATAAGCAATGGAGAACACACAAATAAACAAAGATATTTTATCTTAGAAACCTAAAATCGAGAGAACCAACATCATTTTTAAATATATAAAGAAGAATATATATTTAAAAATGATGTTGGTTCTATCGGTTTTAGGTTTCTAGGATAAAATATATTTGTTTATTTGCGTATTCTCCATTGCTTATTTTATGTTTTTATCATATATATATATATATATATATATATATATATATATATATATATATATGTTGCATTCTAACACTGTAAAGAATAATATATATTTAAAAATGATGTTGGTTCTCTCGGTTTTAGGTTTCTAGGACAAAATATCTTTGTTTATTTGTGTGTTCTCCATTGCTTATTTTATGTTTTTATCAAGAATATGTTTGTAGAAATTAAATGTATATGGTTAAAAGCCTACATTTTGGTATCAAAGCAATTTTTGATTCAAGGTGACACCTTTGTGGCTAAGTGGTTTGGCTTGGGCTATGGTAGATCCTATTATAGCAGCAGATCTGCAAAAGTGATTCTTGTAGTGAAAAGGAAATGGTGAGTAGTTCAAAGATAGAGATTGATAAATTCAATGGGTAGAGTCTTGAGCTGTGTAAGATAAAAATGAAATATTTTTTGATGGACACAAATTAATGGATTTCTATGGATATGGGTACTACACCAACATGGATGTCAGCAAAAGATTAGATCGAGTTGGATTGAAAGGAGAAGAGCACGATATGATATTTTCTCTTCAATATTAATGAATGTTTTAGGGGAAACTACAACTAAGGCTTTGTGGGACAAGTTAGGGGCTTTGTATAAATCTAAGTCCTTTGTGAAAAATTGTTCCATGGAAGAAGCTATATAACATGAGGATGAAGAATGGAGACTCAATGAAAGATCATCTCAATGGATTCATACTATGATAAGTCAAAAATTATATGTTGATATTAATTTCAGATGAAGATAAGTGTATTATCTTGTTATGTTCTCTACCAAACTCATGGGATAGTCTAGTTGTTTTTATAGGTACTAATGGCACTACTTTAAGGTTTGATGAAACAATACCATCTTTTTTATCATAGGAGATGAGACAAAAAAATATGGAAAGCAAAAATAAAGATGCCTTGTCTATATAGGATGCTACCATAAAAGAAATAAAAATAAGTCATCGAGTGTGGAAAAGAAGGGAATTATAAGAAAGATTGTAGATCCAAAATTCCTAAGAAAGGGAAGGGATTTTAAGTTGCTCCTTCCGAAGAAGAAAAAACCTCGTCATATGGAGTAGGGTTTATGTACTTGGCTTCTTCAAGTACACATGTAGATCATAACCCATGGCTAATCGACTCAAGCACATCCTTTTATATGACACCTCATAGGGAGTGGTTTTGTGAGTATGAAAGATTAAATGGTGGTGATGTTTTCTTAGGAGATGAATCTATAGCTAGATTCATATGATGAGGAAAATTCAAGTTGAAGCTAATACGTGGAAGGAATAAAACACTTACTGTTCTACACATCCTAGGATTAGCCAAATTTTTTGTTTTTGTAAGAAGCGTGAGTGATGTAGGTGTAAAAATAGTGTCGAAAAGGATACTTGCAAGATGGTTTGAGGAACAATGGTATTGTTGAGGGGGGTTTAGATTGGAGCTCTATATAAACTTTTGGGAGCATTGTTAGTGATGGGTGTAACATTTCTAGAGAGAGAAGTGGAAGAAGGAAAAAATCCTACAACTTCTGAAGAAAACACTATGTTGTGGCATCAAAGAATAAGACATATCAGAGAGAAGGGTCTTCAAGTACTACACAATAATGGTATGGTATAAGGTATGTTTAATTTATCTCTGGATTTTTATTTCTGCAAACATTGTTTATAATGGAAGCGAAAAATGGGTAATATTTTCCTCTAGTTTTACAAGGTCAGAGGGAATATTATAGTTGGTGCAAAATGATGTGTTTGGAGTTGTTTTGGTTCCATCACTGGGTAAGTATGTGTACTATGTTGTTTTGGTTCCATCACTAGGTAAGTATGTGTACTATGTATTATTTATAGATGAATTCCAACAAATAGATGGATTTATTTCCTCATGAAGAAATTTAAATTCTTTGAAAAGTTCATATAGTTTAAAGCTCTTGTGGAAAATCAAACAAAAAATAAAATTAAGGTGTTGAGGAAAAATAATGGTGGTAATTTTTTTAAGAAGTGTGGTATAACAAGGCATAATATTACTCCATAAAAATCACAATATAATGGATTGTTGAAAGGATGAACGTGATATTAATGGAGAAAGAAAGGAACATGCTTAGCGTTGTTGAGTTAGGACATAAATTATGGGAAGAGGTAGTGGACACTATGTGTTATTTGGTAAATAGATCACCCTAATCAACATTGGATGACAAAACTGCATATGAGGTATGGAATAGTAATGAACATTCTCTTAAATATCTTAGGATATTGGGCTATTATTCTTATGTACATTTTGCAAAAGAGAATAGAAGTAATATCGATAAGAAAGTTGAATGTGCATCTTTATTGGATATAAATATTGTCCAAAAGGTTATAAGCTTTGAAACACAAAATATATGAAGCTTGAGAATAGTTGAGGCGTAGTATTTAGAGAAGTCAAAGATGCTATCAAACATGAAGTCATACCAAGGGATAAATAACTAAAAATATAGAATTTGTATTGAAGGGTAATGAATCATACTCTACTGAAAAAAATATATAGAAGAAGAAGAAACATAAAATATAGCATTGAAAAGATCAGTTTAGCGAAGAAAGAAATAAAAAACGTATACTTCAACATATCCCACCAAAGTGTATCATGTCCCTTAAAATTTGTTATGAAAATTGAATATGATTCGTGTCCTCAACATTTTCATACTCAAATCACCTTTTGAGCTCCCCTATCCAATCAATGAGAGTCTTAACCTTTAAATTGTCATCACAACATGAAAATTCTACCTTTGCACCATCTTTGTCTTTTAGAAAGGATATTAAATGTATTACTAGCTTACCTTCCTCAACATTTCCCTCTCCCTCAATATCATATTCCAACTCTAAGTCTCCTTCAACATCACCAAGTATTATATTTGTCGATTTTTGGGTAGCATCAGGAGGTATTCTTTGAATTCCAATGGGCCTAAAAAATCGGTGAAACAAAATTGTGCGAAATGGAAAATTAAATTTATTAATTTTGGCTTTATGTGGGCCCAAAAAGTCAAGTTGACCCCACCAATGTACAAGTTTGACCCTTGGTCAAAAACCACCTCATTTGACTCACATATATATAAGGAAGTAAACCTACTCAAGCTGACCAATTCAAATCTCTCATCATCATATACAAATCTGTTCACATGTGCGAGTTAGGAAGAATAATTTCACAGGTTTGACCAAGGATTGAAGATTCCTACTGACCAATGTTGACCAAGTATGATGTTCCATTATTTGACTAATATTCTCACTGTTATTTTATTGAATTTTAACAAGTTTTGACTGAGAAACAAGGTGGGTATAGACTGCTGCATTGACCATTGAAATTTGGACTTGTTTTGACTGTAGTTCTGGGCACTTTGACTACAGTTGACAATATGGGATTTGACCACACGGATGAGCTGACCTAAAATCGAATTTCAACCCTTTGGGCAATTGACCTCAAATTGAATTTCAACCTTTTACTAGAGTTGAATTTCAAGCATTTTTTGGAGGATTTAACCAGTTTTGACTAGATTTGATTGGTAATTTTTATTGGGGTTTTGGCACATATTTCTAGGGAAATATTGGATTTGAAATTATAGTTTAGGAAAAATTTCTTCTTAGTATAAAAAAATTCTAGGTTTTTCCCAAGGTAAAAGTTTTCACTATTGTGCTTGATTGTCGCTTTTGATCCTACTGCCTTTATTGTATTATTATTGAGATTTTATATGTATAATTTCTCAATGATGTAAGTGACATAAAGATAATTTGATTGGAAATCATTAGGATTCATTATCAAAATTAGAAGATCGGTTTCTATGATAGAAAAATTAAGACTATTTTCCAAATTTTCTATTCTTTTTCTCAATTCCTCCAATTCTTTGTTCTTAGCCCCTCTTCATGTTGTTCCTTCTCTACATGAAAACATTCAATACAAGTTTTCTAGTGGCCCTCAACCTGACTAACATTTACATGCATTATTTGGACTTGTAATCTCACAAATTTAACTCTAATGATCGTGTATAAAATCTTTCAGTGAAAGTCACATTCAAGCAGATTTTGTCGACGCGTTTCGAACCAGCTAGTGTGGTTCATCATGAGTTTTTATCCACCATTTATTATGAGTACTTTAATTTGAATTTAAAAGTACCTAGAACACTACCATGGTTAACCATGAGTTTTTATCCACCATTGAGAATGTGACAAGTAAGTACCCTTAACTCAAGCAATGCCACCTCAACCATTAGGGATGATGTGATGATTGGTTCTCATAAATTGAATTTTGATTGTATATTTCCCTTAGGAGGCTCATTTTAGACCTAAAAATTCCCCTAATGTTAATCTGAATGATGTTTTTGAGGAGGATGTAGTTTGTAGGATTTTCCATTACACATTTGAAGGATCAACCATATATTGGTATTTTTATCTACTTGCTCTATCAATAAATAATTGGGATGCATTTGAAGAGAAATTTCTCAAGGAATATGGAGAATTCAAAACACCAACTACATTAATAAATGACTTATCCAATCTTAATATCTCTCCTAATGAAAATATTCAATATTTTAATTCTAGATTCAATAAAATATTGAATAAAATCCCAACTGCATCTAGACTAGGTCCAAAAGTCCAGATCGATTGGTATATTAGTGAAATGCCTACAAGTATTGTTATGTTAATTGATAAAGCTAAAAAATAAGCACTCACTGATAATATCCAAGAAGCTCTCGCAATTGATAAAATATTATTATCCCTTGAGAAGAAAGTTGCAACTGAATAAAGAAATTCTGCAAATAAAGTCACCTTCAAATAGGAAACTAAGAAGAAAGATACTAAAGACCCATTTGATATGGAAGGGTTACAAAAGGTTCTTAAAACCATGTCCAGTGAGATGGTAGAGTTGAAAAAGAATTTTCTTTAAATTTCATCCAATAAACGATCTTTTATACCAACTAGAATATTAACTTAGCCAGCCACACCACCTGCTTAATTACCCTCACAGATATCAGCTGTAGAAGAAGATGAAGAAGAAGTGCAAGAAGTTGATGAAGAAATAGAAGAAGAAGACATTGTTGAAGCACATGGACTTTGAGATTTTATCCTTACTACATCTAATGAAGAAAATGAAGAATAAATTGTTGTTACTACCATAAGCAAGAGCACTGCTGATGCATCTTCAAAAGGTCAGAAATCTACAGCTGATGCTTCGATTGAAAAAGGTACGCCTAAGAAAAATTCTAGCCAAAATTTTAGTACACCAAAAAAATCTACTTCAAATTATTTTCCATTTAAAACATTATTTATATTTTATAAATTTGGGTATAATATTTTAGAAGATATGAAGAAAACCAAGGAAAACATTCCACTCTATGAAGTTAGCAAATTAAACAAAAACAAAAATTGTTGCTTAATGCTTTAAATGCAGTTCCCACTTCTCCTTTGCCATCTATTGTTGCTACTACTAAAAATTCAAAGAGAAAGTCCAAGGAAAAACCTCATTCTTCATCATCTGATAAAATTGATTCAACAGATGGTATTTTGATAGGATACAAATCAAATTCACACACTCCCACATTCCTTCTAACCTTTGAAAATTTCAATAAAAATGTTCATAATTGTCTAGTTGACTTTGGGGCTTCTTACAACATTATGCTTTATTCAGTGTGCTTGAAATTGAATGTACAACCTCAAAAGTCAACCACTTAGATTGTTCAATTAGATAGAACAAAGATTAAAGTGTTAGAATAAATGAATGAAGTGTTAATTCGACTGTCATCTAATCCTAAAATTTTCCAAATTATTGAGAATCTAGTTGTTGATATACTGAACTTTTATGGTATAATATTGAGTAGATATTGGTCAAAGAAGTTTAATGGATATTTTGCTATTGATTGGTCTCACCTTTGGTTGCCATGTAATTGAAAACCAAACCAAATCAATATAGACAGGGAAAATCACTTAAAATACATTTTCACTAATCTTGAAGAAGATAATGAGCATGTTGTTTTCACAAACAATATTCTGGGTAACTACTCAGTTGATGCTTTCTTTGGAAAATTTCCAGCCCAGGGTTCTCCTTATTCCCCTGAGTATGTTTCTTCTCAAATTGAATATTTTCCCTAAAAAAATTCACCCCATTGTATAAATATTAGTGATTATTTTGTAAATACTCTTGTAGAATATTTATTTTATACTTTGTACTTTGATGGGTCTAAATCCAATGATGGTGCAAGAGCTGGTTGTGTTCTGTTCAAGTCTAAAAAGGAGAAAACCATGTTCACTTGTGTTATAAAATCAGAAAGGAAGAAAATTTTTCTTATACTTGATAAACACTCGTGATATTCTTGTCTTCTTATTAATTTTCTTATGATCTTTTTCTTAGTTCATCAAGCAATTACCAAATAGTAGCACACATATCAAGGACACCAAATATAGGCGGACAACCAGGGAAAAACCCCACTAGGGGAAATCCCAGTTAGTAATTCTTCCTTCAATAGTTTTCCTGGGATAATCCAAGGCTCTATACTATGACACATACTTCCTCCACACCAAGTCAAACCTCTTCTTCTTTTGTGGACAATACTCTCTTTGACCTGGCAGCAACAACAACAACAATATCACTATGATGCAACACTTCTCTAGCAAATTCGATCTTGACCTAGTAGCTTCGATCTTGACCTAGTAACTTTGATATTGATGTATAAATTCTACTTGAGGCAATAAAAACTAGCAGTAGAAACTTCAATCTCTCAGCAACAAACTTGTATTCGCAACAACTGGAAGAAATTGGCAACAATTGGCAGTAGTAAATTCGATATAGAAAAAATGACTTCGATCTCCTAAGGTAGCCCACACAAGAGAGAGATAGATAGCCCAAAAATTTGATTTTTGCTTTCTCTTGACCCTTGACCAAACTCACATTCCTTTTAAGCTCCTCCAATTTATCACTTTTTCCTAGCTACTTCTTGATATCGAACTTGTGTGAGAGTGATGGCTCCAAATGAATTCGATATGCTCAATATATAATCTTTGGGTGAGGTCGAATTTCCCTCCTTGAGGCCGACTTGTTCTTCTTGAGGCCAACTCACCATGGAGGGTGACATAATTCCCAAGAAGGATTTATTTTAAATTTAAAATGATTTTGTTGACTCAAAATAAATCCTAGAAGTCCTCAATGGGGACTTGGACCAAAAACATGATGACCGAAGCATGAAACCGATGCTTTAACAAGTCATTGTAACAATAATAAAAATTCATTTCTTTAATCTTTTGGCAAGTACATTACGTAGTGACTCAATTACATTTATGACGACTGAACCTAGTTACATTCATCAACACTCACTCTTAACTAGGGAGGTATTCATAACATGTACGAGGAAGGTATCAAATTATATTAACTATGAATAATTTAGGTACTGCAATGCCATGGACTAGATTCCTGACCAAGGTAAATTATCCAGGGTCTCTCATCAATTTAGGCACCTCAATACCATGGAATAGATTCCCGAATAGGGAAATCTATCCAAGGTGGGACTAATATGTACTAAATATTTTGGCTTCTCTAGGTACCATCAGGATTACTTACTAACCATCAACCTAGGGATCTAGGTGTGTGTCAAAGCTCAATGACCAAAACCACCTTTCCTACTTCGGCAACTAGACATCAACACATAGTGCTGACCAGATGTCCTCCTAGGAAATGCTTCACTCACAAAACCTCAACACTCGATTATTCAATTGGTAGAAATCCTCCCTGATCATCCAAATCGATAACAACAAATCTCTCCCAATCAAAATAGTCAGTAACCAACATGTAAAAACATGTTATCAACTCTTCAAGATATTTACCTGTATAAAAACAACCCAAATCAATAATAAAATTTCAACAATCATAAGCAAATACAAACCTCTGAGGTTTTTCAGACAACTTGATGTTGCTCCTCAAATTTTCATAGTAGGACTTCCCATGTAGCAACATATTCTACAACTAGATCCTTAAAATGCATTCTCCAATTTCTTCTTTCAAGGTATTCATCATGAATATAATATGCCCTCTCTCTTAACTAGGGAGATTTCTTCTATCCAGGCCCCCTCTTAATTTAGGGAGATCAACTTCTTCTATGACATTGGTGAATATTTATTTTCTTCCATCCTTGACCATCATTATTCATATATAATGCTTTACGAACATCTTCACCATATTGAAGATTATGTACCCGCACAACTTAGATAGCGAGTAAAACCCAATCTATAAAATCATTAAGTTAATCATATCAAAATATTATAATTATGGAAGCATTTAGACTTCATAATCAACAAGAGACTTTACTTCAACATTTCAACTTCTAGCCCAGGTTTTTTTTAAAACCCTAAATCAAATCAATAGCTCAATCAAGATATCAATATCATTATATCTAGGGTTTTAGTGTATTTTATATGGAAATCCATAGAAACAATTCAAACAAGTATACCAATGTATCTAACAAATTTTAGAACTCATATGTTATACTTTCCACTAGGATTTAGTGCAAACCCTAGATTTCATACACGCACCTTTAAGATTCAATAGTAAAAATCAACCACAGTTAAATTTTAGACTTCAATAACTTGTCATCATATATTAGAGATTCGAGATTCTACTAAGGTTTAGTTACAAAACCCTAGAATTAACTATCATCTTAGATTATCAATCTTCGATTAGGGATTAGTTCAAACCCTAGGACTTATGACAACCAATAATTAGGTCAACACATATATCTAGGATTACATCATCACGCATAAGCACAACATATGTTAGTCAAACCCAATGATACAAAAACATTCATACATATATTAGATGGACAAGCATTGCCTAGGGTCTCATTCCTAGGACAATATCAAAATAAGGGTCTTGCTCATAAACCCTACCAAACCCTAAAGGTCAAGGGTTTCAATATATAAAATAGCAAACCCTAATTTAGCAAAACGTCAAATGTTTGGGCTTTCAGATAGTACCTGTTGGGGTTCCTATGTTTTGGCAGATTTGGCAATACTAAAGATAAGACAACATCAAACCACTTTGGGGCCCTAGGATCTAGCCCTCCTGGACTCGGAGAGGGATCTCTCCACTAAAACAAAGAATGATATATCTTTGAAGCTCAGAATGAGATATTAGGCTAGTTATGAAGCACGAGGGATTTTAAATGATTTGGTTGGTTGGTTGCTGGATTGTGTCATGAAATCATAAACTGAGAAGTAATGGGAGGAAAGGAGAAAAGCAGCAGGATGTTTCAACAAAGTGGATAGGTCAAGAAAGTGCCATCCATTGGGCTATGGAGTCATGAAAGGTAATTACATGCAACAACTAGCCAAAGCCTCCAAAGGGAAAGTCATCTAATACTAAAGGATATTTTAGACTAGATGGTGGGATGGAACATTAAGGAAGGAAGGTGGAAGAAGGAAAGACAACCAAATTTCTGTCTATAGATCAGGTCAGAGGTCATTTAACTCCATACCTGCTTGGACATACTCTAAGGCAGCTCTCAAAGGGACAAAGGGGCTGCTTATAGATCGGGCCAGAGGTCATTTAACTCCAGGTTTGCTTTAGCAACTCCATGGGAAAAACAGAGATAAGTTTAACAAGAGATCTTAGAAAGGTCAGCTGGTCACGCAAGGATCCTAATGGAGAAGGCTAACTCTAATCCCCAGTGTTCCAAAACCTTCCAGCTTAAACCCAACAAGAACATCTAAGAACCGATCCATTCAATTCATACATCAGAGAGCAGGCAATAACATCCACTACACTGGTTAAATTACTGAAACCAATTCTCAGATCACACATTAAGCAGAAAACATTAAAGGTAGGGAGAACAGGAAACATAGGGCACCTAGCAAGGGTGAATCCTATGTTATACTTCTGTTGCCTACCAGAAGAGCATGAAACAGTATGAAAATGTAATAAACAGAGTTAGGAAACAAATCACCCATAGTAATAGACCAGGATCCTGTGAAATTTGCTTTGATTAATTGATGCAAAACCAGTCATGTACACTGAGCTCAATGGCTAATACAGTCCAAACTTTCTCCTCCCAGCCTATTACATACAACTACTCTGCTACTCCCTCCCACGACTGTTCTAACAGTCAGAATGAATCCCTCTAACAACAACGGCATCATCCAACAACAACCTTTACATTATGTTCTCGGGGATTCTTATAGGAGAATAGGAAGAAGCAGAATTAGGTGAAAAAATTAAATGAGTCTCATTAAGACAGAATGGTGGAGGAGGCCGAGCCCATTCTCCTTAATGACGTTGTGTTGTACTCCGTAGACTATTTTGGAGATCTCTGTTAGGTCGAGATTGACCTCTGATATGTTCTTCAAGTCCTTATGGCGTCTGGAGCTCTGTGCTGCCTTCTGGAATAAATGAATTGGCTGAAAGATATGCAGGGCCACTCCATACCTCCATAACTGCTGCCTGACTGTCTTAAATGGGCTTCAGTCGTTGTAATTAATCGTTTCAGGGCTCGAGGAGGCATGGAGATTTCTTGTAGGAAGGTTTACGTTTGGAGAAGAGTACCCTGCTGATATTAAACACAGATAAGACTTTAACAATGTGCTTCGATCTTCGAACTGCGCCTTTTCCTTTGAATGCAGGATTATAATTGTTAATCTTCAATTAACCGTCTTGAATCCCTCAAATCCGTCTCTGCTGTTTCGTTTGGCCGCTGAATTGGCCTCTCTGTGCTAACTGAACAGTCAAATAAAACTATTACAAACTCGGGCAGTGGTGATGGAGAAATGCTTTGGAGGCCCGTGGTGGAAAGGCGGTGGCGACTGTGGAAACGACGAACACATGGAACAATGGCGGAGAATGTCTTTAGTGCTAAACACTAAGGTTTAACCGTTGGCCAAGCTACAAAGGGGAAAGGTCAAACACATGAAATGCATTCGAAATGGCGGGACCCGGTCATGGCGGAGGGCGATTCATTAAACTTTAATGTAAAATGCAAAGGTTTAAATAACAAAGGAAATACAAAGGAAATGAACAAAATGCAATGAGGGGAGCCGTGGATGTGGGACTCGGGGGTCTGATCGCAAAATCGCAAATGGAGAAAGTGCGACGGCGGAAATCAGCACCAAATAGAAAATTGCGCTTTGCGCTCTACGACGAAGCAGAAATGCGATGGGGAAAATGCGATCGATGGAAAGTGCGATGGCTGTGAGTGCGACAGGCGATCGCATCACAAATATTTGCGACGCGATCAGATCGCATCGCAAATATTTGCGATGGATCAATCGAATACATATAATGAAACTGCGATATGCGATAAGTGCGATCTGCGATGAGCGCCTTAAGAGGCAACGCTCAGTCACAGCGCTCAGTTACGTGGGGACGGGGCTGGCGGAAAAGGGGCTAAGCCTTAGTATAAGGTCGGAAGTGGGTTTGGCCCATTCCAATGTTATTTAAAGGTTAGAAAGGGGAACGATAGAGGGATAAGGGTAAATTAGCCCAAAGGGGGGATATGGGTAGAATTCAAAGGGGATTTTGGGGGAATTTGAAGGGTAATGAAGGGAAATAGAAGGGGGGACAAGGGGGATAAAAATAGGAGCTAAGAGGGGGGTGAAATAAGAGGAGAAAGGGGCCTTTAGGCATTTCCTCACAAAAAGAGGGGCTTTATAATGGGAATCAGCAGAGGGGATTTTATCAAAGGACAAAGGCACAAAGAGGCTTCAAGGATGATGTGTTTTCAGGGGAAATGCAGTCCTTGAAGACTCAGGAACATCTTAGCCCCCTATTTTGCTTGCCAAAAGTTTTATAGGGGGGCTAATAGTGGCTCCACATGGGGATGGCTTCTTCTTGAAGGAGTCAAGAATCCAGAAAATAAATCTTTGGTGTAGGCCAGATGCCTGCCGCTTGACTCATTCATTTCTTTCTTTGATCAGCTGCCACAACCATGAAGACATCATATCAGCAGTACAATTCTTCCAAACAATGACCTACCCAGACTATAGTCCTAAAATTTTTTCTTCCGGGTGCACTTGGACTTGCAGACAGGAAAATAAACCTATTCTATTTCTACCCTTATTACTCCATAAGACCAGATTAGACAGTTGGTCTCATATGACTCTCTACCTAAACTACTACCTGCTGGGATTAAACTGTCCAACAGGTTTCTTCACTACATTCTAAGACAGAAATTGGAAACATTCAAGCCAGGATTAGACTATCTGACTTGCTGGACTTTGCAGAAAATAAAAACAACTAACTACACGCTCACAGGCTGAGCTTTATTTCAGACTTCCTACCTACCCTACTCTAACTGGAAATATCTGATGTACTAGGTAATACAATAATGCCAATGCAGCGAGTCAAGCAATAAAAAAAAAGGATATGAGCACTGGCTGCCTGTCAGAGATAACCACAGGGTGCTCTGCGTGTGGTTCTTCAAAACTGTGATCACCATCAGTAGTGACCATTTCTGATGAATCTGGCCCGTGCTAAAGATCCATGCTAGAGTATCTGAGCAAACCAGGGCCTCCATGTATTCTGCCACAGGATCAACGAACACATGATGTACACATTCTTCTCTCTGACCTGCCATGATTGGTATGCTGTCTACGTCCTGGGCAGCTTCGGTTATTGCATTTTCCACTGCATCTTCAAAGCGGCTTTTGAGAACCGGATCATCTTCTTCTTGCACATCGAACAACAGCAGAATCTCTTCATTTTTAGGGGGAGGGAGACTTTCCAAGAATGCTCTCGGGTCCCTGAACTCGTATGATATCTCCTGTGAGTTCAAAAGTTTGAGTTCAGCTTCATACCTCTCAAACACCAAATCTAGAAACATCTTCTTAAGCGCAGGTAGAGTATTGAGTGCTGAGATGATAGGGACAATCTTTGGAAGGTCCTCCCATTCAATTTCTGCCAGTACACTCGCTATTCCATCCCGAAACTTTGCTATGAGGCTTGGATCTCTTTCTGCAAATTTTTCAAAGTCTCCCATTAGCGAAGTGATTGGGTCCTTGGCATGGATGATGTTGTACTGCGACATGGTCTCCCAGTGGAGTCTTATGTGAAACCACGGATCATCAGTGGCCTGCTGATCACCAGTGGAGTCCTTTAATCATTCAGGAATTGTGGAGTCGCCAGGTGGATGATTTAGGATTTCACTGTCCACCACAGTGGTTTACCAAATCAAAGCTGACTGGTCTCATTCCCCAGTGGAGTCGCCATTATGTTGGGGTTCCTATGTTTTGGCAGATTTGGCAATACCAAAAGATAAGACAACATCAAACCACTTTGGGGCCCTAGGATCTAGCCCTCCTGGACCCGAAGAGGGATCTCTCCACTAAAACAAAGAATGATATATCTTTGAAGCTCAGAATGAGATATTAGGCTAGTTATGAAGCACAAGGGATTTTAAATGATTTGGTTGGTTGGTTGCTGGATTGTGTCATGAGATCATAGACTGAGAAGTAATGGGAGGAAAGGAGAAAAGCAGCAGGACGTTTCAACAAAGTGGATAGGTCAAGAAATTTCCATCCATTGGGCTATGGAGTCATGAAAGGTAATTACATGCAACAACTAGCCAAAGCCTCCAAAGGGCAAGTCATCTAATACTAAAGGATCTTTTAGACTAGATGGTGGGATGGAACATTAAGGAAGGAAGGTGGAAGAAGGAAAGA
This sequence comes from Pinus albicaulis, assembly GCA_034641835.2. NCBI lineage: Eukaryota > Viridiplantae > Streptophyta > Pinopsida > Pinales > Pinaceae > Pinus > Pinus albicaulis. The sequence goes on along the minus strand of CM076582.1, from coordinate 1,263,162,448 downwards.
CAACCAAATTTCTGTCTATAGATCAGGTCAGAGGTCATTTAACTCCAGACCTGCTTGGACATACTCTAAGGCAGCTCTCAAAGGGACAAAGGGGCTGCTTATAGATCGGACCAGAGGTCATTTAACTCTAGGTCTGCTTTAGCAACTCCATGGGAAAAACAGAGATAAGTTTAACAAGAGATCTTAGAAAGGTTAGTTGGTTGCGCAAGGATCCTAATGGACAGGGCTAACTCTAATCCGCAGTGTTCCCAAACCTTCCAGCTTAAACCCAACAAGAACATCTAGGAACCGATCCATCCAATTCATACATTAGAGAGCAGGCAATAACATCCACTACACTGGTTAAATTTACTGAAACCAATTCTCAGATCACACATTAAGCAGAAAACATTAAAGGTAGGGAGAGCAGGAAACATAGGGCACCTAGAAAGGGTGAATCCTATGTTATACTTCTGTTGCCTACCAAAAGAGCATGAAACAGTATGAAAATGTAATAAAAAGAGTTAGGAAACACATCACCGATAGTAATAGACCAGGATCCTGTGAAATGTGCTTTGATTAATTGATGCAAAACCAGTCATGTACACTGAGCTCAATGGCTAATATAGTCCAGAATTTCTCCTCCCAGCCTATTACATACAACTACTCTCACATTCTCCATTTAACGTTTAATAAATTTTAATTAGAATCTCTAACAAGAATCATTAATAAAGAACAACAACAACCTTTACATTATGTTCTCGGGAGTTCTTATAGGAGAAGAGAGAAACAGAGGTAGATAGACATTTAATTGATCTCATTAAGACAGAACTACGGAAGTGTTCGCGCCCATAATGCTTAATGGCATCGTGCTGCAGTCTGTAGACTGTTTGGAGGCCTCTGTCAGGTTGAGATTGACCTCTGATATGCTCTTTAAGTTCTTACGGTGGTCAGGAACTTCGTGCTAGCCTTCTGGAATAAATGAACTGGGTGGAAAATCTGCAGGGCCGCTCCATACCTCCATAACTGCTGCCTGACTGTCTTAAATGGGCTTCAGTCGGTGTAATTAATCGTTTCAGGGCTCGAGGAGGCATGGAGATTTCTTGTAGGAAGGTGTACGTTTGGAGAAGAGTACCCTACTGATATTAAACACAGATAAGACTTTAACAATGTGCTTGGATCTTCGAACTGCGCCTTTTCCTTTGAATGCAGGATTATAATTGTTAATCTTCAATTAACCGGCTTGAATCCCTCAAATCCGTCTCTGCTGTTTCGTTTGGCCGCTGAACTGGCCTCTCTGTGCTAACTGAATAGTCAAATAAAACTATTACAAACTCGGGCAGTGGTGATGGAGAAATGCTTTGGAGGCCCGTGGTGGAAAGGCGGTGGTGACTGTGGAAACGGCCCGTGATCCTAATCTAAGGTTTCAAATGTCATTTATTACAAAGTTAATGCATTTTGATGTTTGAGACCATGCAAGGCCTAAGGAAAAATATCTGAGACTCATTCATTGTAACAATAACTCCTAACATAACTTCTAATCTAACTTTGGAATATGTTTGAATTTAAGGCTTTTCAATAACTTTTACAATAACTCGTGGTAAGGACACAGCTCCAAGGTACAGGGGCACAACGCTAAGGCAAAAAAAATGGCCTGTCTTGCAGCCAATGTTTGGTGGCCTTCCCTATATCCAAATGAGCTCCATGATGGCTCATTGGAAATGTCTCTGAGTCTATTTTCCAAATATGCTTTCAATTTCGAAAATGGTGCCCATCGGCCCGTTCAAAAATCACTTCTCCCAAGAATGGTAAACGTGCAGCGCCAAGGCCAAAAATAGGGCAGAAAGGTGATTGTTTGGTGGTTTTTGGCCTTTTTGAGGGACCAATTTTGCTCCAAATCTCATGAAACTTTATGAGGTTGATCTAATCATCACTAGGAACATGAGGATGCTGAAATTTTTTCATTTGGGTGGCCCAAAAAAGATCGCAGCGCCAGTGGCACTACGCGTTTGGCCATTTTTCTGCATGTCAAACTGTCAAAAATTCAAAATGTGCACAAAAGTGCCAAAATTGGAATTTTGCTAGCTGATTAAGGGTTAGATGCCCGGTGAGATGCCTCAACAAGAATTTCTCACTTCCCCTTCTCGTTTTTCTTTGCTAGGGCTTCCTTCAATTTTTTCTTCAACTGCCTGATCTTGACATCTTTCTCTTGGATGATCAGTCTTGAGTTGTCATGGTCATCTAGGTCATCCAAGTCCACCAAGTCAAACTCTCTCTCTTGCTCATGATGAAGGTCTTCATCCATGTCATTTTCCTGCAAGTAATCACTACTTTGGCACTCAAATGGACTATCAAGTTTATAACCTGTGTCATCTACAAGACCATGTTTTTTCCCTTTCCCTTGCTGTAAATTGTTTTCATCCAGGAGTAGAAAGTCTACATCGTTAGTAATTTCTACTGATAAATCTTATAACACCTCTATAGAAGTGCTAAAATTTGTCCTATTTTTCTCACTTGCAGGTTCTGAACTAAGAATATAATCCTCCTTTGTGATCATTTCGTCTTGGCCTTTGTGCCTCAACACCACTATCTTCTCCTTTTGACATCTTTAAACTCTGTTTTGTGAAAACCCTAGGGTGCAAGTGAAATGAATGAGGGGAAGGGGATGAGATGACTAGATTGAAAGATGAAGGGGATGAGTATGAGTGAGGGGAATGAATGAAAGGTAATGTGTGTAGGGAAAAACTAGATGAATGAAAACCCTAAATCAATGTAATTACTCTTTCTGTGACTGATATTTCTTTTAGGAGGATGAAACAAGGGTAAAACAATGATCACAAGCTTGTAATTAGGGTTTTCTTTATGGTTACACTTCAATTTATTTAAGGATGACCAAATAACTGTAAAACAAGGTAAAAATGTGTACTTACTGCTGTGAGGTCTATTTGGAAGGCTTTGGAAAAATTTGGAGAACATTAGAACTTGTTTGGGTTCATAGATGACTCCACAACCTTCTCTAGCTAGGTGCGCAACACCACTGGTAAGCGCGCATCGCCTCTGCAAGGGCGTAGCGCCAAGCTACAGGTGCGCAGTGCCTTCAAAAATATCATTGAAAAATACTGGCAAGGGCGCAGCGCCGGTGCAAACGCGCAACACCATTCCTGCACCTTTTTTGAAAACAACTTTTGGAGGCCTTCCCGGTGTCCAAATTAGGCCCAAGATAGCTCATTGGAAAGTGTATCCTATCTAATTTCCAAATATACTTCTTCTTATTCTTCCTTTTTTTTTAATGTTTTAAGTTCATTTTCCTTGTCAAAAGTTTATTTTCCCAAGACTGGTCAAAAAGTGCTGAATGAGGGTGCAGAAATGCAGAGTTCTGGTGCAGGAAAATTTGTGAGGACTTCCTCACCTCGAAATTGAACTCATGATAGCTCAATGAAAATCTTTCTCTATCTAGTTATCATTTGACTCATCAAGGAAGTAATTTGGACACTCCAGCTATGAGAAAAATTTATTTTACCAAGGTCACTCCAGAAGTGCAACAAACCTCTTGTAGCACCTGTAAATTTTATATTTCTCCAAAACCATGATACCTGTGTAAAAAATGAAGGAGGTTTTTATTATTTGACCTATGAGGGACAAAAATCTCTCTCACGTTTGTTAATTTCATCTTTTTTTGGTTAGAAACATAGTTTGAAGCAAAATTGGCCCTATGTGTGGCAAATGATTTGTCCCTTGGAATGACTTCTTGGAAAATGATGGAGGCATGATGTTTATGAGTTGGTATGGCTTCATACTTGCTGATGTGACCTACCATATGGATCCTCTGTTCCTATGCCTCTTTTTCATAGCAATCCCTAGCTCAGTGGGAGAGGAAATTAGGGTTTAGTGCTTGTGAACAATGATGACTTGGGCATCCTTGGAACAAGACAACTCCCTTTGACATTTGATCAATTAGCATGTGGAACTTTGAGTTGGCTTTGAAAAACCCAATTTCTAATGTTTTGAAGTATTCTTCCTTTTCTCACTGATACTCTTTGACACTTTTTGCTTTTCAGGTTGCTGAAGTCATGGAGCTGGCTTTTCTTTTACTCACTGAGGCTTGACATAATGGCTTTGACATCTTGTTGATCATAATCAATCCTTCTCATATGTGTGCTGACGTCATCGGAATGAAAGGATGACCTTGAAAAATGAAAAACCCTAATGACCTAATGGGACTGCTTTTTTGACCTATTTTTGAATGGAATTTTGACTTGAAAGACTTTCAAGTGAAAAGAGCATTTCAAAAAGTGCTATTATGCCCAATGGGATATGGGAATGAGTCAACAAAAAGAAATATTAGAGAGAGAATGGGGAAATGAGGTTTTATATAGGAAATAATGATGAAAATGAGAGGTATAAGCCCATAATGAGTCTTTTAAGAGCAACAGGGTGACTTTGAGAAGGCAAACTGAGAGATAGGGAAAAAAGGTTTTATGAAGATAATGAAGGCAGTGAGATTTCTAAAGATAGATGATAGGCAAAGAATGCTATCTTTAGCTGATTGTAATAAATCCATAGTCACCTAGTGAATCTGTAGAATACAGGAGGATAATAGTGGCTCCAGCTAGGGAGGGTAGCTCCTTTAGGAGGTGTCAAGAACCTCAGAGTTCAGATCTATGGAATTTGTAGATCAGTGCATTGATTGTGCTTGGTAGATTTCCTTCTTCTTCAATTGCCGAATTGCTGCTGTTCTTTGAAGCTGTGATCTTAAAATCTGAAAAACATGATTGCTTCAACTCAACTCTACTTACCCATCGTACTTTTCCTACCATTTTTTCTTCATTTGGGTGCATTTAGACCGGAAAACCCTAGACATCATTTCTCCTTTTGAAAGAACTAACTATCTAATTCTTTCCCTTATATCATCCAAAGGCTCAGATTAGACTGATGAGCTCTTTTATTCTCTACCTAATCTACTTATCTGTCAAGATTAAACAGTTTGACAGATTTTCATTCTCTAATCTGTCAACATAAAATTTAAAACATGACCAAATCAAGGTTAAGTAGTTTGATTTGTCATGAGTTGTGGCATTTTGTACATGCTGCACACAAATTTTATTTTTGCCCAAAGTAAAAAAATCAAGGGCTATAATTTGGAATTTTTCATTCATCCCTCTCTTTTCTCTTTGGTTCAGATTTGAACTTTGGGAACCAATATCTTTTCCTAACCTAGTCTACTGATAAGCCAAGTTTAAATAGTTTGGAAAATCTTCATTTCTAACTTATCAGTAATCAATTTAAATTTCTTCAACCATGATTAGGCTGTATGGCTGAACAATGTTTCATCAAAAAGTAGTGGCATTTGGACTTGCACACTTTCAGAAATACTATTTTTTGGTATGGGGCTTTACCTTTTCTTTGATTTGCCCTCTTTTCTCCTTTTTTGTTATTTTTCTCTTTTTGTATCAATTTTTCTAATATTTTTGTTCCAGAAAAGTTACACATAATGAAAAATTTAAAACTAAGAATATGCTCATAGTACTGAGCTTATTTTCACACCTACCTATCCTAGTATAACTTGGAGATTATATATACACTAGGTGAACCCTTTTCTCCAATGCAACCAATTAAGTAAACGACTGCATGATTGATTTTTTTTCAGCCCTTTGGGTATGCTGAAAAGACAAAAAGGCCACTCCCATCTCACTTGATTTTGAACAACAGTGCTCAAGATCTTCTTTACACACTGCAACAAACCATTCCTGGCATAGCATGTTCCTTCTTTAGATGCCTCTAAGAAAACAACAAAGGGATCTTGAAATAATACTTGGCTCTGAGGATTTGAATAATCAACTGTATCCAAGACCATTCCTTGCTCCAGCTTGTTAAGCGTGGGATTAATTTGAGAAAGAATCTCTTCCCCTTCTTCATGATCATCTATCTTGGAAACCTCATAATATATTGCAATGTTTTCCTCTAGAAAACCTGATATGCTCTGATTGAGTGGGCTGAGTTCTGACTGAAAGCCATCATTATGATGAGTAGGGGAATTCTCGGGAAATAAGTCTTTTTGATAAGGTAGTACAACACCAGTATTAGCATGTTTCTTTATGAGGCAAAGCTACAATACACAAATCAGCAGTAGAAAAAACATAAATAACTTATTTATATAAAGCTTTAGAGGCTGGATGCATGCTCAAAATCTGTTTTATTTCTTCTTCAATTAAAGGAGGAGGCATTTTTCGCTTTCTTTGGACAGAAACCCAGTTTCCCTCTTTCTCTTGTGAAGGCTGGTCATATGGCTGAATGTCTTCTTGAGCCCCACACAAAAGAACAAATGAATCATCCTTTGTATCTTCAGAGGGATCTTGTGTATTTTATTTTATTTCCTGATTGTCTTCCTTCTCAACCAATTTCTCTTGATTTTCAAGATATTCATCTTGAGCACGAGATTCATGAATTGCCTCTGATAGATCCTTCGGGTGCCAATTTATTTTTATAATCAGAAATGAATCAAAGCATAAGGGTAGAGATTCTAAATGTGTTGACTCCTCCTCTATTTTAGATTCTATGATTTCAAGATGACCTAGAGGGGGGACTTCTGGATCTGAAAAAATATTTGTATCATCCATTTCTTCCCTGACTGATCCTTTTAGGCATTCCTCCTTGTTTCTAGTTGCAACCTGCTTGCAATGCTCTCTTAATAGGGAAGCACAAGATGCAGAAAGGGAACTTAGTATTTCTTGACAACTTCCTGCATTTTCTTCTTTGCAATCTTGCTCAGCATGCACATTTGATTGTTATCTTTGCATTGTAATGACTGAGCTTGTTCTTCCCAAGAAAACATACTGGCCGTTTTGAATAGTCAGCTCCAACCTCAAAATTGTACTCTTCCTCTTTCCCCCTGCTAATCATATGCATTGCTTTGTTAACTGTGTTTGTCAACATCTCTAGCTTTATCTATGAAGATATCAATTGCTCTTTATCTACTTTGTCCTTCTCTATTTCTCTTAGCTTTTCCTCCCTGTTCAGCATGTTGGCTTCCACATCAACTGCCATCCTTTGCATTTCCTCCAGGGTTGAAGGGTCCCTTTCTCTTATCTGGAATGCCATCTCTGGGTCAAAGGCATATGGGGGTGGATTTATCTTAGCAGGTATTGAATAGTATACTTTATTGAACCTGGCTGAAAAGTGTTGTACTGTCTCCCCTGGTTGTATTTTTAGATGGTTATATTCTTCCATGATGAAAAAAACATTTCCCAGGACCACCCACCTATCTAGGAAGACTTGAGTGAATTGATGAAAATTGCTAATTCTTGAAGCTGGAAGATCTTTGAACCAAATTTTAACTTTTCCTTGCAATGACAGAGCAAAAATTCTAATACACACCTCATCTTCTTCTACCTCAAATAGATCAAGGATGTCCTCAAGATTTTGAAGGTGCTTTTCAACAGTGATCTTTGTATCTTCTCCATCAAATCTGGGCAGATTATTTTCAAGACTTGCAGGGAGGGCCTGGAGGATAAAAGGTAAAACCAAAGGCTTATATCTGTCTGGGACCTTTGTGGGTATAGGTAATGCAAAAGGAGGCTTATGAATATTTGAGATTTCAACGAGAGCAGGAGAAGTAGCATGAGGCTTATGTTTGACTGGGTTTTCCACAGATGTATCCGGGATATGCATAGGTGTATAAGTATGTTCATGGTCTGCAATTTGAGGCTTAGATTTTTGAGGCTTGAGCTCTTTCCAATGATCAATGTATACCTCATCAGTGTATTACTGATAGGGCTTAAAGTAGGATAGAACATAGTTACAGATAAAAACAATAATTTTTTGAATCCAATTTGGGCTTGAATACTCTCGCTTCCTAGGATGATTGGTCATGTTTTCAAGTTCTTCCTCTAGTGGAGTCTTTGCATTGAATTGGAGTCGCTAGGTGGATGATGCTAATTGTTTTGAATATTTGTTTGTTGTCCACCATCAACAATTGGATACAAATCTTGAGATATTTTTTGGGTTTTCTGAGTTCTTTATATAACACTAAGATTTTCAATAAGTGTCCCTAGTGGAGTCGCCATTATGTTAGGTCCCTGTAATTTTTCAGATTGGTAAGACCAAATAAACAAGGGTAACATCAAACCAACTTTGGAGTCCTAGGACCTAGCCTTCCTAGACTCAGAGATGGCTCTCTTTATATTTTTATAAAAGATATAACTTGATTGATTTAGGATGCTGATTTTAGGCTAGTTAAAATGATAGGGATTGTTTGTTTTGTTTTGTTTGGTTGGGTTGCTTGTTAAGAAGAACAAATAGAGTAAGAGAAATTCAAACCATTGGGCTATGGGGTCTGTGAAAGGTTTGAAGAGTACAACAACAAGTGAAATTTTGAATGACCTAATGGGACTACTTTTTTGACCTGTTTTTGAATGAAATTTTGACTTAAAATACTTCCAAGCGAAAAGAGCATTTCCAAAAGTGTTATTATGCCCAAGGGGACATGGGAATGAGTCAGCAACAAGAAATATTAGAGGGAGGATGGGAAAATGAGGTTTTAGGTAGGAAAGAATGATGAAAATGAGAGGTATAAGCCCATAATGAGTCTTTTAAGAGCAACAGGGTGACTTTGAGAAGGCAAACTGAGAGATAGGGAGAAAATGTTTTATGAAGATAATGAAGGCAATGAGATTTCTAAAGATAGCTAATAGGAAAAGAATGCTATCTTTAGCTGATTGTGATAAATCCATAGTCACCTAGTGAATTTGTAGAATACAGGAAGATAACACCTTCTTCAACAACATTGGCTTGGTATTGTTAAACACCATGTTGAAGCACACACATGGTGTATGAGGAAGAAGAATGCACACACAAGAGAAACAACACACAATGAAAGATAAGCGTGAGGCTTTCTTATTTTCCATTATACAAAGATGTACATTTATAGTACAATGATGTGACTCTTGGTTTCACATTCCAAGGTCACTTGGACTCCATTGTGACTTTTCGCATTCCACACCTACCCATGTAGGATTAGGTGTTCCAACATCCCCCTTAATCCGAAGGGGTATGTGTGAGTCCAAGAAAAGAGTTGTAATACAAATCTGCAAAGTATACATGGCAGCACTTGGGCTGAATCAACTCTCTGAAATGTTGGAAAAAAAAAGTGGTTTTAGGATGACCACAAACACTGGAACGCAAAACTTGTTGCAGTTCCCGGAACTCTTCCAAAACTGGCAAGAAAATTTGGGAGGAAGCCACCTTTCAGAGAATTATCCCTCATAAGAGACCTTCAACCTAAAAGAAGGAGAGTCTACACTACTGTGGTGGTTTTAGGTTGTCCACCAACCAAAGATGATGGTTTTAGGTTATCCACCAACCGAAAATGATGGTTTTAGGTTATCCACCAACCAAAGATGATGGTTTTAGGTTATCCACCAACCGAAAATGATGGTTTTAGGTTATCTACCAACCGAAGGTATGCTCATGGGCATCCGTATCTCTGGCTACATCTCTGAATCCGGAATGACGAATTGTGGCTCAGGCTCGCTTGAACTGACGTCGAAGCTTGTACATGACCAACATTTTCCCCCCTGTCAGGGACAAGGTGAGATGATGGCGAAAACTCAACTGCAAGTTTGTTCAATATGCGTGAACAAGTTCTAACATGTGTCGTAAACATCTTCTTGGCTGCTGATGCCCATTGCCAAGAAGCGATCCATCCAAGATGAATCTTGGTTCTTGCAGGAGGCTTGTGTCTGAAGCATCTGTCTGAAGAATGTGTGTGCCGACCACAGTGCTTGCATGGATGAAGATCAAAAAAATGATCTTTCATATGGCCAACTCGATCACAGTGTTGGCATTTCTCAATCTGATGTTGTTGTGGAACAGGATCTGGAACAGCTGTAGGTGAACTGTCATACATGAATCCGACACTCTGAAATATGATGGGCTTTGTGTAATCCGGAATATGAAAGGACACATCCTTGTCATATCCAAGACCAGTTCGGTGCTTGTTGTGGACAAGCTCTTCCCAAGGTCTGATGATGGGCTTAGGAAGTGCAGGCTGAACTGCTGCATCTGCATGTACATATGCTCTAGTGCAAGGAACTGAATGTGAATCAACTGAAACTTTACTGACATGCTGCTGATGGGATTCTTTCTCAATCTTCTGAACAGAAACAGGTTCAGAATGGTGACTCTTTTGCTGAAGTTCGTCTTGTTGAAGCTGAGTTTCCAACTGTAAAAAATCAATCTTTTCTTGTGCATCTAGTAAACAAATGTGAATTTTACAAAGAGCATCCTTGCTCATTTTTATCATGTCATCAACATTTGAATGAATGAGGTTATTCAACAACACTAATACCTCATTGATTTTGGCCATTTCAAGAACTTAGGCTCAAAAATGAAAAGGTGTCGGCTTCAACCGAGAATGCACCCGTTTACAATGTGATTCAACAACAAATACAAATGACTCAAGAAATTCTCAAAGTGCAAAGTGTGCTCCTCAAATGATGGAGGGAAATCAACAATTTTTCAACAACTCAAATACTAATTGCAACTATGAAGAAGCTACAAATTCCACTCAAAATACAATGTCAGCTCAATACATATTTCTGCAAAATATTTGTAGCTGAAAACACTATGCAAGAGGCCTTTAAGGTAGCTGAATTCTCCTTCAAAGAGCTGTTTTTAATGATGCCAAACTTGTCTTCAAATGTCAATTTCTTCAAAAAAATCACCCTTATGTCAATGCCACAAATCACAATGTAAAATCTGCAATTTTCTTGTCATTTCTTCAATTGTGCTCACATGTCATTCCTCTTTTTCTGCTGTTCAAATTTTCTCTCTCTCCTCTCTCTCTGCTGTTTGTTTGTTTGTTTTTTTTTAATTAATTAAAAAAAAAAAAAATTAATTTAAAATGGAAAGGAAAATTAAAAAGGGAGGAGTGGGAAAACTAAGAGAAAGGGGATATTTTATGGAGGGATTTAAAAAAAAAAAGGGAAATTTATTTAAACGAGGGAAGGTATTATATAAAAGGGTTTATTAATGGGGGTTTAATTAAAAAAATTTAAAGGTTATGAGAAGGGGGGGTATTGAATTAAATGGAGGAGGGAATTTTTTTAAAAAAATTTGGAGGGAAGGGCGGCATTACAGGCGGTATTGCAAGGGGCGGTATTATTCAAATAATATGGGTGGGAAGAAGAAGCGATTATCAGGTGGGAGGGCCGAGAGGCCAGATTTGGGAGGAGCTGGAAGGGCCGTGGGGAGATGGCATAGGGAGGGATCGTTAGCAGCTGGGGATCGTGTGTATTGTTAAGCGCAGGGGATGTAGGAGATGGGTAAGGTGAACGGGCTACTGAGAGGGGAGGAGCGATAAGGTGTGTGAAAAATTGCAGCGTGGGTTGGATTTTACTGTGGATATATCACAGAGTGGAGGCAGGTAATGCCGTGGGCAGAGAGGGTGAGTGTAGTGAGGCGAGGAGATCTGTGCGTCGAAACTCGTGGGCAGAGGGATGGGTCGGGTGAGCGATTAGAGTGGAGTGTGCGTTGGAGAGGGGGCGTTAAGCCGTATAGTGTGAGAGGAGTGTGAACGCATTAACGCAGAGTGTAGAGAGGTAGGGTAGGAGCGCTGTTGTGTGGCGTGGGAGAGTAGTAAGCGTGTGAGAGCGCGTGGTTGAGAGGGAGCAATGGAGCGAGGGGGTCGGGGTTAAGATGTATTAAAAACGATTTTGCAAGAGCGCTGTAGAGCGATGGGACGGGTTTAGAATTAGGTATAGATTGCAGATATGAGGGAGCGTGTTAAGGGTAGAGCTCCGGTGTGAAGTTGAGGGGTGAGACCGGCGGCCTGTTGGAGTGTTGTGATATGCGTTGGAGAGTTGGGATGTGAAGAACCCGCGTGAGGGGAGTGCCACGGAGTGGTATTTTATGAAGATAGGCAGTCGAAAGGGCGTGTAACGCAGAGGGAACGATGTTTGAGGTGAGGCGAGGGTGTGTTCAAATGTAAAAATTGCAGGTTGGGGAGGCCGAGAGGCCAAGGGTTTGCAGAGATTTTTTTTTTTTTAATTTTTTTTTTTTTTTAAATCAAAACAGCAGAGAAGAACAGAGAATCTACATTTTCTTCCAGTAGTAGAATTTTCTTCCTTTCAAATATATAGCAGAATGAACAAAGTGCAGAAATGAGGGCAACAATAGAATTTTTCCAGCAGCAGAGAAACCCAGAATTGCAGAATTTTCCAGATTATTTCAACAGTAAAACTCAGAAATCTTTCCAATAGCTCAGCAGCAGAAAAACTCAAAATTATTTTCCATTAAAAAGCCAGAAACTTCTACTTCAGAAACCCTCTTTAAACAGTGTTTTCCAGCAACTCTTCAATGCAGAAATTAATGGAAATTGCAGGAAAAATGAGAATGAAAACCTTCAGATGGGCAGTGCTGCCTTTCTTCAAAACCACTGCTGCTCTTCTTCAAAATAAATTCTGAATGCTGCCCCTTCTTCTGAATGCTGCTCCTTCTCCAAAACCACTTTCTGAATGTGGCAAAAAGACTGCTACAAACACTTGAGTGCTGCAAAAAAACCAACAATTTTTGCAGATATGCATAGGCCATAAACACAAATGGCTCACTCAAAGTGGAGCAGGGCCAGAAATCGCCCGCTCCGATACCATGTTAAACACCATGTTGAAACACACACATGGTGTATGAGGAAGAAGAATGCACACACAAGAGAAACAACACACAATGAAAGATAAGCGTGAGGCTTTCTTATTTTCCATTATACAAAGATGTACATTTATAGTACAATGGTGTGACTCTTGGTTTCACATTCCAAGGTCACTTGGACTCCATTGTGACTTTTCATATTCCACATGTATCTTTCCCTTTTCTTATTTCTTTAATTTTCAGGACAATCACTTCTATAGTGACCAATTTTATGACATTGATACCATTCTATTTTGGACGTGTCAACCTTCCTTCTTGGTCCTTTTGAAATTTTGGAGTTTCCTTTCTTATGTTGAGAAGTATAGGCATTTGAAACTTCATTTTTGGAAACCAATGTGATTCTCATTTCCTCTTGGCTGCAAGCTTTCCATAATTATTGAAATGTGGGAGTTTCTTTCCAACTGTTCAATCCTAAAGCAAAATCACTCTAAATTGGTGGAAACCCCAATAGTGCAGTTATCATTAGCTCTTTTTCTCATACAATTTCATCTATGGTTAGAAGGTCAACAAAGAAGGAAGTCACAATTCCATCTTTAATCACTTTTGTGTCCTTAGGTCATTCTTTAAACTTGCTACTTGAACAATGTTTTTGATAGTGAATAGCTTTGAGAAACCCTCATACATTTCTTGAGCATGGTAAATGATGGATATATATGGGACATGATTTTCCTTTATTCCTTCTACCATTAGTGTCATGGACAATATTTCTTATTCTCTTAACTTTAATTTATCTACATCACTAGATTCCTCAGTAGGCTTCTTTACTTTCCCTTTAACCAAATCCAATACTTTGTTCTTTTGAAGAATGAGATAAATTCTATTTTTCTATGACCTGTAATTTGATTCTCCTTCAAGCTTGTTCTCACCCTTTATTGTGTTAGACATTGTTCTTGAAGATAGTAAGCTTCTTCCTTTATAAGGTCCCCTTCCATGATTCCTTGATCAAATTATTGAGATTCCTTTCTTTCAGTAGATCCTTAAGCTGCATTTTTCCATCTTTATTCACCAAAGCTATGAAACCATGTTAGAAAATAAAAAAGGCAAAAATATTTTCTTATACTTGATAATTACTTGTGATATTCTTGTCTTCTTATTAATTTTCTTATGATATTATTTCTATTAGTTAATCAATCAATTACCAAAATATTATTACACATATCAGGGACACCAGATATAGGAGGAAAACCAGGGAAACACGCCACTCTAGTGGAAAACCCAGCCAATAATTCTTCCTTCAATAGTTTTCCTGATATAATCCAAGACTATAGAATTTGACACAAACTTCCTCCACACCAAGTCATACATATTCTTCTTTTGCAGATAATACTATATTCGACCTGAAAACAACAACACTATGATACAACACTTCTTTAGCAACTTCTATATTGATCTAGTAGCTTTGATCTTGACCCAGTAACATCTATCTTGATGTAGAACTTCTACTTGAGTCAACAAAAACTAGCAGTAGAAACTTTGATCTCTCAACAACAAAGTTGTCTTGGAAACAATTGATAGGAACTAGCAGCAACTGGCATCAGTAACTTCAAGATATACAAAAGGACTTTGACATCCTAAGGTAGCCCACATGAGAGAGAGATAGATAACCCAAAAATTTTATTTTTCCTTTCTCTTGATCCTTGACCAAACTCACATTCATTTTGATATCCTTCTCCAATTTCACACTTTTTCCCAACTACTTCTTGATATCGAACTTGTGTGAGAGTGATGGCTCCAAATGAATTCGATATGCTCAATATATAGCCTTTGGGTGAGGTCGAATTTGCCTCCTTGAGTCTGAATTGATCTTCTTGAGGCCAACTTGGTGTGGAGGTGACATAATTAATTTTTTACTAAAAAATAAGCCTTTTTACATGATTCAAAAGCCCAAGAATGGTTTCTTTAAATTTACAATGACTCTATTGAATCAAAATAAATCCAAGAAGTCCTTAATGGGGACTTTGACGTAAAACATGATGACCCAAGCATGAAACCCATGCTTTAATAGGTCATTGTAACAATACTTAAAATTATGTTCTTTATTCTTTTGGAAAGTACATTACATAGTGATTCAATTAAATTCATGAAGAACGAACCTAGTTACATTATTCAACAACTCACAGATTATAATTTGAATGTACCAACAATGTAGAAAAATACGAGGCACTTGTTCAAGGAATTCGGAAAGCAGTCAATTTAGATGTTAAATTTTAAAGGTATATGGTGATTTTAAGATTGTTATTAAACATGTTAGAAATAATATTCATTTTGTCTCGAATCATCTCAAACGTTACAAAACATTGATTCATGATTTAACATCCCATTCTCCAACTTTTAACATTTATCATTTTCCAAGATTGCAAAATGCCAATGCCGACCTATTAGCTAATGTTGCATCTAAATTAATTATACATGAGGATTTTAGTCCTGATCTTTTTTTCCATTGCATTGATATTTAGGCCTTCCATTCTAGACAATATCAACAATTGGAGAGTTTCTAATGATGATACTGATTTTTTGAGTTTTTTGACATTTGAAGGGACATATGATGACAAAATCATAGATGAGGACATGCATGACAAAGAACTTAACATGTCTTCTGAAGAAGATAAAATGGAAAATGCATTACAAAAATATCTGGTCAAGTTGGTAGATCTCTATGATTTGAAGGATAAATTTAAATGCCCTACCAATTGTAAGATTCAAAGTTCAAATTTAAAATTTGAAGTTATTAATTTGGGAACTGAAAAGAAAACTCAAAATGTCAATCTTGGTCTTGGTATTTCTCCTGATGAAAGGCTTAGCTTCATCCATTTGCTTAGAAGATATAGGGATATTTTTTCTTGGAGTTATGAGGACTTGAAAACATATGACACATCCATAATTCAATATGCTATCCCTATGATTCCCGATGTTAAGCATGTACAACAAAATCTTAGAAAAATCCATCCAAATATTGAGCCTCCTATCAAAACTGAATTAAACAAATTACTTAAAGCCAAGATCATATTCCCTGTTAGACACTCAAAATGGGTTTCTAATATGGTGCCAGTAAGAAATAAAAATGGTGATATTAGGATTTTCATATATTTTAGAAACTTGAACAAATCATTTGAGAAAGAAAATTTCCAGTTACCTCCTATGGAAAAAATTCTACAATCAGTAGCATAATCAAAATTAATTTCCGTTTTACACGATTTTTCAGGTTATAATCAAATCTTGGTACATCCTGATGATAGGTTGAAAACAACGTTTAGAAACAAATGGGGTAATTATGCTTATCAAATGATTCCTTTTGGTCTAATCAATGCAAAATCTACCTTCTAGAGAGCAATGGATTTAGCATTCAGATGCCTTGTCAACAAAGTTGTGGTAATCTACCTTGATAATATAACTATTTATTCTAATAAACAAGGTAGCCACTTGCATTACCTTAAGTATATTTTTGACATATGTAGAAAGTATGGCGTCTCTTTGAACCCTAAAAAGTATTTCATTTCATTAACTGAGGGCAAGTTATTGGGATATATTGTTTCTAAGGAAGGTATTACCATTGATCCTGATAGGATCAAAGCCATTTATGAAATTTCACTACCCCATAGTAAAACATATATGCAGTCATTCCTTGGACAAATTAACTTTGTAAAGTGTTTTGTCCCTGATTTTCCTCAAATTTGTATGCCATTGCAAAATATGATTAGGAAAAACGTTATTTACAAATGGGATACAACATAAACAAATGCCTTTGAAACCATAATTTAAGCAATAGTTAAAGTTCCTTCATTGTTTTCACCTGACTATTCTAAATAATTCATTTTGTATACTTTTTCTTCGGACCATTCTTATGTAGTTGTCCTAACAAAAAAGAATAAGGTAGGAGAAGAATTTCCCATTGCATTTGATAGCTCAACTCTTCAAAGGGCTCAATTGAATTATTCACAAGTTGAGAAACACGCCTTCACTTTCTTCAAGTATATTAAAAATTTTAAACCATTTTTTCTTAAGTCACATACCAAAGTGCTTGTACCTTTCTCAATAGTTAGAAAATTTCTAATACAAAAATAACTTGGAAACAAGAGAGAAAATTGGGTCACAACATTACAGGAATATGATTTGGAGATTAAATCATCAGGGATTGTTTGTGGTCAAGGTTTGTGTAAACTGGCTGCTAATTCTAATGATTCTTCATTGGAAAACCTTTTAGGTGAACTCAATGAGTTACAAGAGGTATGTTTGATTAATTCAGAATCACAATATGATGATATTATTTTCTATTTAACTCATGGATATGCACCTCTTGAAATAGATCTGAAGAAGAAAAGAGCCTTAATATTAAATGAAAATCAATATCAACTAGTGAATAATATTTTATTTAGAAGAAATTATGAATCCGTTTTGCTTAGATTCCTTGAAAAGACTAAAGCTGATAAAGTTTTGTAGGAGATGCACGATGGTCCAGTTGTTGGACATTTTGGAGGGGATACAACTGCACATAGGATCCTACATGTTGAATATTACTTGCCTACATTGTTTAAGGACTCACATGCCTATGTCAGAAGGTGAAAAACTTATCAAATGACTTCAAGTAGAGAGAGGAAAGTTCCTTACCATTACAACCAGTCAGCATTGAAAAACCATTTGAGCAATGGGGACTGTATGTTATAGGTGAAATTTTTCCTCACTCTTCTAAGAAACACAAGTATATCCTTACTGCAACCAACTATTTCACAAAATGGGTGGAGGCCATACCATTAAAAGTTGTCAATTATGATCAAGTAATTGATTTTATTGAACAATATATCATTATCGGGTTTGGTCTCCCAAACACATAAAGTTTTGACAATGCATCTTATTTCTTAGGTAATTTGCGGACTAAATTTGCATTAAAAAAGGTTTGAATCCAACATATTAACTTAAAAATCACATTTTATTTTAATTTAACGATTACCCTCGTTTTCTAGTTATTATGCATTATTTCCCTATTAACCGTTTTTCTCTGCTAAAACTTTTGTTTTTCTGCTACATGTAAATTTGAGTGATTATACAAGTAAAGAGATGAAGAAGGCTAGACCAAAGAAGAAGCCTCTTGCGCCCAAGCCACCTAGAAAGTTAAGAGAAGAAATAGACAAGAAATCACATAAAGTAGGGTTATTATCTGACACAGTTTGCATTAAGGATTCAGGCAATTCGTTATGGGAAAACATCTATAAGATTTTTGAATATGAGGGGTCACAAGTCACACATGACAACAATAGTTGATCAGATTTCCACTTCAGAGGCTGTTAGAAAATCAGAAAAGGAAAAAATATTTTCTTATCATGATAATTAATTGTGAAGTTCTTATTTACTTATTAACTTTCTTGTGTTATTATTTTACTTTAGTTCATTAAGAAATTACCAAAACCATAAGACACCAAATATAGGCGGACAACCAGGGGAAAACCCCTATCTAGGGGAAAACCAAGTCAACAACTCTTCCTTCAATAGTTTCATGGGATTGACCTAGACACAGACTTCCTCTAATCACCAAGTCAACATTTCCTTATTTTGGAGATGATAACCTTCCAACAACAACTTCGATCTAGTACTATGATCTTGCAGAAATAACTTTGACCTGGTAGCAACAACTTCGACCTAGTAACAACTAACCTTCGACCTAGAAGCAATAATTCGATCTTGAAGCAACACTTCAAACTTGAAGCATAACTTGGATGTAGTATCAAATTTGATGCAACAACAACTTCAACCTTGATGCAACAACTTCAACCTAATAGTAGAAATTTAGGTCTTCTAGTAATAGCCCAATAAATTCACAGGTGTGAGAGAGATGACACATAAAAATTCAATCTTGTGATCCTCCTTCTCCCCTTGCAACTTTAGACTTTTCTACTTCTTCTTCTTAGATATCAAATTTGTGAGTATATCTTCAAATGAATCAAATTGCACTGTATATATACCCTTTTCTGGAGTTTGAATTACCATCATGTAGGACAAATTGAACATGCAAGAAAAGACTTGGTGTGGAGGTGAAAAATTACACTTTTGATTAAGAAATAATACTTTTGACATGATTTAAAAGCCCGAGAAGGGTATTATTAAATGTGCAATGAATCTAATGACTCAGTATAAATCCTAGAAGTCCTCAATGGGGACTTTGAACTAAAACATCACGACCCAAGCATGAAACCCATGCTTTAATAATTCATAATAATAATAATAATAATAATAAATTCTTCTTCATTATTTTCATAAGTTCATTTCATAATGACTCAAACACAATTATGAAGACCAAACATAGTTACAATCTTCAACGCGCCCTCATAACTAGGGAGGTATTCATAATGACATATACAAGTACAAGGAAGATCTCAAAACATATGAATTATTAAGAGTTTAGGCACCACAATGCCAAGCACTAGATTTGTGACCAGAGAAATCTATCCATGTCCTCAAATAGTTTAGGCACTCACAGTGCCACAAACTAGATTCTTAACCAAGGAAATCTACCAGGGTGGGACTAATTTGGACTAAATCTTTCATCCTCTCTAGATACCATCATGCTTATTTTCTAACTATCAACCCAGGGATTCAAGTGCTTAATGCAAGGTCATAGATCTATGACCAACACCACCCTCCTTACTTTGGGAACTAGACATCAACATATAGTGCCGACTAGATATCCTCCCAGACAATGTGTATCACACACAAAGCCTCAACACTCCCAATTATTCAAATCGTTAGCTAATCCTTCCCGATCGAATAGATCGGTAAAAAAAATCTCTCCTAATCAAATAAATTGTTAACAACAAGCATGTAAAACTTGCTTCCAAAACTCTGAGAGATTTACCTATACAAACACAACCCCAATCATTAACAATCTTTCAAATGCACATAAGTAAACACAAACCTTTAGGTTTTCCAAACATCTTGATGTTGTTTCTCATATTTTCACAGTATGACTTAGATGCTTCCTAAACGAATCTAGACAAGAGATTCATACAACTTCCTTTCTTGCTTCTCATGCAACAACATATTCTACAATCAGATCCTGCTTTCCTTCATTCAACAACACCCCAATATACATTCTCCAATTTCTTCTTCATGGTATTCATCATGACTATAATATGCCCTCCCTCTTAACTAGGGATATTTCTTCTATTGATGCTCCCTCTTAAATTAGGAACATAAAATTTTCCATAACATCGGACAATGGCTTCAAATTCATCTTGATCATCATCATTCATATCATTATTTTCAATCAAATCATCTTTACTTACGGAAAATATCATGCTTATCAATCAAATCATCTTTACTTACATACATATTCACCATCTTGAAGACTATGTACCTGCACGACTTAGATAACGAGTACAGTCATATCCATAGAAGCATGAAGTTAACCATATCATAGTCGTATAATAATGGAAGCATTAGACTCTGGACACCAAATACCAAAATTTAGTTAGGTTCATAATCAACAAGAGACAAATATTTATATACTTCAACTTCTTGCTCGGGTTTTGTCATAAACCCTAGATCACAACATTAAAACTTAAAGTAACTCAATCAAGATATCAATCTCAATATATCTATTAGGGTTTCAATATTTTATTTAGAGGCATGACAGACATATTTCAAACCCTAGAATAAATTCAAAAATGTATCATTCTACAATGCATCTAACAACTTTAGAATTCACATGTTATACTTATACTAGGATTTAATGCAAACCCTAGATTCCATCAATGAGACATTAAGCCTCTATAATCAACACCAATCACAACACAATCTCATGTTTCAACGATATGACCAAATTTTCACATTATCACATTTGAAACAATAACATCATATCCTAGAATATCTAACTTCGACTAGGGCTGAGTTACAAACCCTAGAACTATGATCATAAACAACATTCATAACTAAGATTTCATAATCATACATATATCAAAAACATATATAAGGCAAACCCAAGACACAAATATCAATACATAACATATAACAAACTTGATCGGGCTAGGGTTTTGATCAGACATAAAAACATACACCTAGGGTTTCATTCCTAAGAGCTTACTCTAGATATGATGAGGGTTTTTCTCATAAACCTTAATTTACCAAAACCTCTAAAGGTCTGGGATTACCGATATCACCATCCAACCCTAAAATATTAGGGTTTTCATAACCATACCAAAACCCCAAACATGACGTTACTATAAAATCATAAATATCAAAAGAATAACATTTTCTTAGACTTCACCAATAACCCTAAGTGGATTAAGGCTTTTCACATAAGCACCAACATACCCTTAAGTTAAGGTTTTACAGAGAAAATTTTAGGGTTCAATAAGAATGATGAAAGATATGAGGAGGGTAGATTTATCTAATGATTAATGATTCAAAAGAGCTAGACACAAAAATGTTAGTAATGTAGAACAAATTATTAAAATGAATGAATATATCATGAATAGAACAAAGATTATGGTCTAAGTCATACATTTGTGTTTTTTTCTAGACAAACCTTGTAGGACATTAATTCCAATTCTTTGTCTTGTGAGGTCTTCTCTATAACCCCTTAGCATATCAACAGGCCTTCGGGAATAAAGAAAAATATAAAAGAAATGTAATTAGCATCTAATACAAACACACCTAGATAAATATAAAAAGGTAATACAAGGAGTAATATACTTTATCAAAACAATTCAAAAATGTTGTCCAAATAATGTTAAACCTATAAAAAATGGAAATAATAAAAGAAAACAATACAAAAATGGAGTGGAGGACTTAGTCGTGAAAGTCCCTTATTTCTGATTCTTCGATCATGTTATTCTTTGGAGATCCTTCTTTAGAAACATTTGCTTGATCCATGCTTCTCTTCTTATTCTTAGAATTTTTAGGACAACCACTTTTATAGTGACCCATTTTGTGACATTGTTAACATTCTATCTTGGATACGTATACATTCCTTCTTGGCCCTTTAGAATTCTTGAAGTTTCCTTTCTTGTGATGAGTGGAGTAGGCATTTAAAAAATGATCTTATTAATTCTCTTTGTTGGTTACTAATGAGATTCTAATTTTCTCTTGACTACATGCATTCCATAATTCCTCAAATGAAGGAGTTTATTTCCAACTGTTGATACTTGAAGCAAAGTCACTCCAAGAGGGTGGCAATCCCATAAGTGTAGCAATCATAGGCTCTTTTTTAGGTACTATCTTAGCTATGGCTTGGATATCATCTCTAATTCTAGCTATCCTTACAAACAAGGAAGCCTCAATATAATCCTTTGTCATTTTCATGGTCCTTAGATCATTCTTAACACTTGCAAAGTGACCAAGATTCTTGATGGTGAATAATTTGGATAAGGCTTCACACATTTCTTGGGCGAAGTCAATGTTGGAAATGTATGGGATAATATTATCCTTTATACCATCTACCATTAGGCTCATAGCCAATATTTCAGACTCTCTAAACTTAGATTTATCTACATCACTTGATCCTTCCATTAGTTTCTTCACTTTTCCTTTGACTAGATACAAGACTTTATTATTTCAAGGATGAGATCTATCCTCTTCTTCCATGCCTTATAATTGGATGCTCCTTATAATTTTATATCTCCCTTTATTGTGTTAGACATTGTTCTTGAAGATAGTAAGCTTATTTTCTTATATGATCCCCTTTGATGACCCTTTATTCAATTTCTTGATGTTCCTTATAGATCTTCAGGCTGCCTTTTTCCTTCTTCACCTTAGCTCTGAAACCATGTTAAAAAATCAAAAAAGGAAAAAATATTTTCTAATGACGTCGATCACTTGTGAAGTTCTTATTTACTTATTAACTTTCTTTTGCTATTATTTTACTTTAGTTCATCAATCAATAACCAAAACCATAGGACACCACATATACATAGAAATCCAGGGAAAAACCCCTATTTAGAGGAAAACCTAGTCAACAAATCTTACTTCAATAGTTCCATGAGATTTACCTAGATGAATTCCTCCAATCACCAAGTCAACCCTTCCTTCTTTTGCATATGATAACCTTCCAATAACAACTTCGATCTTGAAGCAGTACTTTGACCTTGGAGCAACACTTCGACCTTGAAGCAACACTTTGATGTAGCAGCAACTTCGATGCAACAATAACTTTGACCTTGATGCAACAACATCGACCTAGAAACATAAATTTTGATCTTCCAATAATAGCCCTGTACAATGTAAATTCACACGTGTGAGAGAGATTACCCAGAAAAATACGATCTTGTGATCCTCCTTCTCCTCCTGCAACTTCACACTTTTTTGCTGATTCTTCTTAGATATCGAAATTTTGAGTATATCTCCAAATGAATTGAATTGCAATGTATATATACCCTTTTCTGGAGTTTGAATTACCTTCATGTAGGCTGACTTGAAAAGGTAAGGGCTGACTTGGTGTGGAGGTGACCAATTACATATTTGACTAAAAAATAATTCTTTTTACATGATTCAAAAGTCCAAGAAGGGTCTTGTTAAATGTACAATGACTAATGAATCAATATAAATCCTAGAAGTACTTAATGGGGACTTTGACGTAAAACATGATGACCTAAGCATGAAACCCATGATTTAATAAGTCATAATAATAATAATAAAATTTTCTTTTCATTCTTTTCGTAAGTACATTTCATAATGAATCAAATATAATTATGAAGACCGAACATAGTTAAATTCTTCAACATAGGCGACTAATTAGGATGCAATGAATTCATTTCTTCACAGAATTGCTTCGAGGCCATATACAGAAATCGTAAGGTGGGTGGTGGAGGATGTTGTGGTTACATAAAGGAATTTTTACACCAAAAAGGGCACAATAATTGGTTCATTGCAATACCTAACCTCCAGGATATTTATAAGCTACCAGATCCCTAGTTCCATTTTAACAAACAATATGTGGAGAATTTCACCAAAAATCACGAAGGACTGACAACTTTTATCAAAGACTGGAGACGGGACCCTAACCAACATAAAATTGAGCCTGGCGGTAAGTACCCAATTTCTTCTCTTGCAACCCTTTTATGTCAAGTCATTGCTATGATGTGTACACTATATACATTTCCAAATGTCTCAAAATTCCCAAATGATTGGATTCCCCTTAGTTATGGTGCCTC